>JANAVB010008398.1:7960972-8038601 GCA_029216955.1 Iris pallida
GTCACTTCTGTTTCCCGTTATACGTATTTTTCAGGATACGTGTACGAATTTTTGACAATTGTCAGGTGGCCCGTATTTTGACTTATCTTGCTTAGCTTAGCCTTGGTTTAAATTTTGACTTGATTGGTTCAACTTGGTTCAACGTGACTTGGCTTGGCTTGGTTTGGTTTATTTTGGGTTGAGATGGGAGGGGTTGCTATATAAGTCAACTTCTTCTCTCGCCTCCATTATTTGCATTTACTTCTTTATATTCTTCATTTACTCCTCCCACCTACTAAGCCTAGGCAAGTGCAACTTGCTTCATGATGGATCTCTAGTTTTATTGTTCCATTCTCTTCCTTACTTGATTCTAAGCCTCTTTAGAACTTGGCATTTTTGGATTTGATGGATGGATTCTTGTAGATCTAAATTTGTAACGTTTAGGTTTTTCCTGGTTTTGATCTCTAAAATTTGGTTATTTTAGAAATCTAATGGTTCCATGATGTAGGAAATTCAATTCTACCCAATTTTGGCTTTTGAACCGCTTGATTTTGACTTCGTATGAGAAATTTATGCCATTTTCGAGTTCATGGGTTCCCCACTCCTTTTGGTGATGTCGGGATGATGAACAGTGCCGTGCGCAGTGTCTTCGCTGTCGCACGCCGCGCTTGCGCGTAACGTGTGCCGTAGGAATTTTGCCCGTATGCAATGTGCAACTTACGTGTCGTACGCCCACGCACTTCTCTGCCGCGCACAACGTGCACCGTGGGCGATTTTGCCCACGCGCAATGCGCAACTTGTGCGCCGCATGCCCGCGCACTTCTCTGCCGCGCGCCTACGTGCCGCACTTGCGCGCAACTTGCGCCGTGGGCAATTTTGCCAGCGCACTTCTCTGCCGCAGGCGCGCTTGTGCGCAACGTGCGCCGTATGAGATTTTGCCCGCGCGCAACACGTAACTTGCGTGCCGCGCACCTGCGCACTTCTCTGTCGCGCTTCCGCACAACATGCGCCGTAGGTGAGTTTGCCCGCACGCAATATACAACTTGTACGCCGCGCGCCCGCTCGTCGTGCTTGCACACAACGTGCGCCGTGGGCAATTTTGCCCGCGCAACTTGCGCGCAGGTCACTCCAAATGACTGTTTTTGCCCGTTTGGGCTATTTTGTAGCTAAAATCTTAAATAACTCAAAACATGGAAGTTGTATATCTTTTTCTTGGCTTCAAGAATATGTCACTAGTTATTTTATGCAAGTTTCTCTCATTCATAATAATGTAAGAATAAAACACGATAGTGGCCTGTTAAGGCGCACTCTTAACAAGTATCAAGTAACATGATAATTCTTAATAGTGACCCGTCGTGGTGCACTCTTGACAAGTAACTTGACATGATAATTCTTGATGGTGGTCCGTTGTGACGTACTCTTGACTTGATAATGTAACCTAACATGATAATCTCGATATGCCTTGCTAAGTAAATTTTGTCTTGACATCGTGGGTGTTTGTGCTTGTATAAGCTACATGTCTCGTCTTGCATCATGTCTAGGATATGAATTCCTGATTTTTACGGTCAGGGATTCCTACTGAATCTGACTAGGATAATGACTAGAGTGATCAAGTTGTTCATGAAGAGATTTTCCAGCTACAGGCAGTCCCATTATCTGGGCGCTTTTAATTGGACTTGTAGCCTGCCGTCGAGTAGGGCACATTTCCATCACGCTATTATGTGTTGCACCTCTAAGTCACCTAATCCAACTCTCTCAACTTGTGACCGGATAACCTGAATTAAGACTGCAGGGCTTGTGGCTGTTGGAACATCTCGATGCATCTTGCTAGTAACTAGGTTTGTGATAACCCTAGTTAGTTAAAGTATCAAACCGTACTCATTGTTTGGCCGTGAATGATGAATTGAGTCCAGTCTAGTCTTATCTAAGCAATGCCAGTCCTTCAGCACTTTATTGTTTATGTTTACTCTTGTCGATAATTGGTCGGAGACTAAGCTCTGTTCAGGTGAAGGGTTACAACTCCGGTCCTTGTTTGGTTTACGGGTTGTAACTTGGCTACCAAAACAGTCCCTTAGTTGTCTTATCGTTTATCACCTTGTTTTCTCTAACTCATGTCTTTTGTTATCTTTTATGTATCATGTGCTAATATGCTGGTTTTAGTTCTTAAGTGAAGCCTCCCTTGTGGCACTTGCTCTTTCTGGGGTCTGACTCTGCTGGTTTTGTATGGCCAGATTTCGGAGTAGCTCCCGAGGATCTTCCTGTCTTCCATCCAGATGGTGACCACTAGGCGCAACCCTGGCAACGAGTGGGTTCTTATTTTTCTCCCCACTCCCTTGTAAAAAATATTCTTTTGAGACATTTAGCCGCCGAGCAAGTGTTAGCTCGTTTGCAACTTTACTTACTGTCTGTCTACGGGCTGTAACATGATTGACAAATCATAGGGTTGATCATGTATGATTCAAACTCTTGCTAGTCTTCATATTTTGTATGACTAGCTTCATGATCATCTGAATATGTGATGTTTGGGAAGCCTTAATTTGTATGTCTGATGATCTAACATCTTGTAACATATACTAATTACTTGCTTGAGATTGAGACACTAGGCTTGTTCATGACCATAAGAGACTGTTGGCTTGTAGATAAACCCTCATGTATCTAGACAGCTGTGACCGTATATCGAGGTAGATTATAATTCAATGTATGTAGCTGGCTGTGTCTGTACCCGCTCTCTAGTATTCTGGTTCTAGGGTGTGACACGGTTTAAGTGGTGGCCCATGCAGGTCTTGTAAATCAAGATGTGTGAGGGTTTCATTGAATAAATGTCTCAATCAGCACTCGCCCTTGATCTCTACTCGTGTCTTCTAATCTTTCCGAAATTTTGACCTCATTACATGTTTATATCATCGATCTATCATGGTCCTTATTTATTGCTCCCCATGTCGTTTCTTCAGCGACATTGTTCCTGGTCCTACCGATCAGCAAGGCGAAGCACCTCCAGTGGACTAGCAGCAACCTGGAGACCAAGTCCAGCACTCTGGAACGGCCTCCCGAGTCATGTATTTCGGGGATCCAGAGCCCCAGTTTCGCCAGTCCAGCCTGCAGAGCCTGATAATGGAACCCTGGTGGGTCTCAACAGAGAATTGCTTGTATCTCAAAATCATCGGGGCGATGCCCTGCACTAGACAGTACAAGATGCCATGGGCAGAGTTGGTTACCAAGGGAACAATACGGCCAACAGCTTCAAGCGTCTGAACCCTTCTTTCTTTGACGGCACTGAACATGCTATTGCTGCTGATGCATAGTTTGAGGACACAGAGGTTATCCTAGAAGCAGCTAGGATTCTTGAGAATGAGAAGGTGGCCGTTGTGCGCCTGTAGTTGTTAAACTTAGCCTGCAGCTGGTGGACGATGCTAGCAGTTGGATTATCGATGCCTGTCTCATGGGCGGTGTTCAGCAACAAGTTTCAGACCAAGTACTTCGTTGTAGTAGCTCGGTATGATCTGCAGACGAGATTTACCAATCTTAAGTAGATGGGAAGGACAGTCGATGGATATGCGGCTGAGTTTTCTAGACTTAGTCAGTTTGCTCCCACCTTGGTGGCAACCGAATTGGATCGAGCCCAGCGATTCCAGCAGGGGCTCCACCTAGAGATTATCATATCAGTGGAGCAGTTTGAGCACCAGACGTTTGATGTCGTCTTGCGAGCATTGAAGAGGTATGAGTATACTTCGCAAAGGATTGTAGATAGAAGCGGAGGACGGAAGAGGTCTCATGGGCAGATGTCCCAGTCATCAACACCAGCCCCGGCATGTAGGGATTTAACCATTGGAGCTCCTAGGAGGGCGACCACAGTTTTGTCGGTTTAACACTCGACACCGACGTATCCTCAGCATAAGAAGTAGAAGCAATCTTCCGTAATGGGCTGCACTCATTGTGGGAAGCCAGGGCATGCAGTATCATAGTATCGTAGAGCACAAGAATTGTGCTTATCATGTGGGGCACCGGATCACAAGATAGGGTCCTGTCCGAATAGAGCCAGTTTATCATCGTGAAACCTAACCAGTTCATCGGTTAAGGGTCCAGCACCAGTACAACAACAGTAACAGCCACCGAGGCCATTGTCGCCTCAGGCTCAGCAGTATGCCCAGGTTCAGATTCAGAACAGGCAGAGAGGTCACCAGCAGAGGGGACCAGCACCAAGAGGACAAGGTCAGGCTATGGCTCTGACCGTAGCAGAAGAATTGGTATCAGGTGAGGTGGTTACAGGTACCATTCTCGTCAACTCTTTTCCAGCATCCGTATTATTTGATTCGGGTGCATCGCATTAATTTATGTCTGCACGATTTACAACACGAATAGGACTGGAGCCCGAGTCATTATCAATAAGACTCAATATACTTACTGGTAATGGTCTTGTGGGGGTAGATAGAGTCTATTCCTCGTGTCGAATCATAGTTAGCGGTAGAGAGTTTCCCACTAGATTGATAGAATTTTCGATGGCCGACTATGATGTGGTCCTAGGAGTGGATTTGTTGAAGGATCAATACGCAAGAATAGACTGCCATATTGGCAGGATTATTTTTGGTATTCCAGACGAACAAGAGTTTTCATTTTCTAGAGACAAAGTAGAACCCTCTCCACCAGTATTGCGGATGGCAGTAGCAGAAGCAGTTCAATTTCCCATAGTAGTAAAAAAGTTTCCTGATGTATTTTCCGAAGAGCTTCCAGGTATGCCACCGGAGAGAGAGATAGAGTTCACTATCGACTTGATTCCAGGGACGACACCAGTTTCAAAGAGATTCTACAGGATTGTACCTTCAGAATTAGAGATCTTGTACAAGATGATTGAAGAACTCAGAACCAAGGGGTTCATTCGTGCTAGTGGATCGCATTGGGGAGCCCCGATGCTTCTTGTGAAAAAGAAGGATGGTACGTCAAGATTATGTGTTGATTATCGTACCTTGAACTCTGTGACAATCAAGAACAGATATCCTTTACCAAGGATAGATGATTTATTTGATCAACTCAGTGGGACAGCAGTATTCTCGAAGATTGACTTGCGGTCAGGGTACCATCAAATCAGAGTCAGAGAGCAAGACATCTCGAAGACAGCGTTCAGATCAAGATATGGACATTGGTAGTTTCATGTTATGCCATTTGGAGCGACCAATGCGTCGGCCGTATTCATGGATCTCATGAATCGTATCTTCATGCCCTATTTGAATCAGTTCGTGATAGTGTTCATAGATGACATCTTAGTCTATAGCAAGAACGAGGCAGAGCATGAACAGCATCTTTGTGTAATTTTTCAGATTCTTAGGGAGCACCAGTTGTACGCGAAGTTCAGTAAGTACGAATTTTGGCTTGATCGCATTTCGTACTTAGGCACCAGAGGTAGAGTGGAAGTTGACCCCCAGAAGATAGTGGCTATAGAGACATGGCCAGTACCTAGCACCGTCGTAGAAGTTCAGAGTTTCCTGGGATTGGCCGGCTATTACCGACGATTTGTGTCAGACTTTGCTCGAATTTCAACACCATTGACGCAGTTGACCCGCAAGAAAGTACAATTTGCTTGGACAGCAGAGTGTCAGAGTTTCTTCGAGAAGTTGAAGCAAAGATTGATGACGGCTCCCATTCTCATGCTACCAGATGGGACTGGAAGATTTTCAATTTATTGTGATGCTTCCGGCAGAGGATTGGGATGCGTCTTGATGCAGCATAGTAAGGTAGTAGCTTATGCGTCATGTCAGCTTCGTGATCATGAAAGGAATTACCCAGCCCATGACTTGGAATTAGCAGCGGTGGTTTTCGCACTCAAGTTGTGGAGGCATTATTTGTATGGAGATCGGGTGGAGATTTTCACCGAACACAAGAGTCTTAAGTAGTGTTTATCCAGAAGGATCTCAATATGTATCAGAGAAGATGGCTAGAGTTACTGGTGGATTATGACATCAACCTGCAGTATCATCATGGGAAGGCCAATGTAGTTGCAGACGCGTTGAGCAGAAGAGCAGAATTTTCTAACAGCACAGCCAGAGTTATTAGCAGATCTTCAGAAGTTGGGAATAGAAGTAGTTCTTCCTACCAATGTGGTATTGATGGCCAGCATACAAGTTCAGTCCAGCATAGTTGAGAGGATCAAGATGGCGCAATCAACAGATTCTAAGTTTCAGTGGCTTAGAGTAGAGTGTGAAGCAGGACGAAGACCAGAGTTATGCATTCACGAAGATGGTACACTCCGACATGAAAGGCGTCTTTGTGTACCTAGTGGTGATATCAGACAGAAGATCATGGCAGAGGCTCATAGTCCTCAGTATTCAATTCATCCCGGCGGTACGAAGATGTACCGAGACATCCGTCAGTATTTCTGGTGGAATGGAATAAAGAGGGAGATAGCCCGGTTTGTCTCTCGTTGTTTAGTTTGCCAACAAGTTAAAGCTGAACATCAGAGGCCAGCTGTACTTCTTCAACCTTTACCGATCCCAGAATGGAAATGGGAGCACATTACCATAGATTTTGTAACTAGGTTACCTAAATCTCCAACTGGAAGAGATGCTATCTGGGTTATCGTTGATCGTCTTACGAAGGTAGCTTATTTTCTCCCTTTTCGGATTGGTCAGTCGACGAATCAGCTAGCAGAGATGTACCTCAGGCATATAGTCAGGTTGTATGGAATACCAGTCAGTGTTATATCCGACAGAGATTCAAGATTCATATCGCACTTTTGGCAGAGTCTTCAAGAGAGCTTGGGGACTCGTCTGATGTTCAGTTCAGCTTATCATTCGCAGACAGATGGTCAGTCAGAACGCACGATACAAACTCTTAAAGATATATTATGATCTTGTACACTCGACTTCGGTGGTTCGTGGGAAGATCACCTGCATCTTGTGGAGTTCTCCTATAACAACAGTTTCTAGGCCAGTATCCAGATGACACCCTTTGAAGCACTGTATGACAGGAAGTGTAGATCACCTTTAGCTTGGAATGATGTCGGCGAGAGACAGATGCTTGGTCCAGAGATGATTACGCAGACAATCGAGGTGGTCAGACAAGTCAGAGATCATTTTCGAGTTGAACAAGACCGTCAGCGCCATTGGGCCGATTCTCACAGCATCCGCTTAAATTTTCTATTGGCGACCATGTATTCCTTAGGATCTTGCCTACCCGTGGCGTCATTCGATTCGGCGTACGAGGAAAGCTTAGTCCTAGGTATATAGGACTGTTTGATATTCTCGAGCGAGTAGGTGATGTGTCATATCGTCTCACTCTTCCATCGTCGTTACGTGAGGTACATGACATATTCCATGTATCCCAATTGCGACGGTACATCCCAAATTTGAGCCATATCCTTGATCATTCGGAATTGGTTGTTGGTACCACCCTTTCGTATGAGGAAAGGCCCGTATCCATATTGGACCGAAGGGAGAAGATACTCAAGAAAAAGACTATTAAGTTAGTCCGTATTGCTTGGGGTCATCATTGTTTAGGTGAGTCAACGTGGGAGCGTGAGGATGTTATTCGCTCGCGATATCCACACTTGTTTGACTCATAAGGTATAATGTCTTCTTTCTGCCTCATGCTTTTACTTTCTTGCTTGCGTGAATAATTGCTTGGTTGACTGCTATTCGTAGATTGTCATATTAGTGTAGCTTGCCCCGACACCTCTAGTCTCTTGATTAAATTTCGAGGACAGAATTCTTTTAAGGTGGGTAGAGTTTTCACTCCCGTTTCCCATTATACGTATTTTTTAGGATACGTATACGAATTTCTGACAATTGTCAGGTGTCCCGTATTTTGACTTATCTTGCTTAGCTTAGCATTGGTTTAAATTTTGACTTGATTGGTTCAACTTGGTTCAACATGACTTGGCTTGGCTTGGTTTGGTTTATTTTGGGTTGAGATGGGAGGGGTTATTATATAAGTCAACTTCTTCTCTCTCCTCCATTATTTGTATTTACTTCTTCATCTTCTTCATTTACTCCTCCCACCTACCAAGCCTAGGCAAGTACAACTTGTTTCATGATGGATCTCAAGTTTTATTGTTTCATTCTCTTCCTTACTTGATTCTAAGCCTCTTTAGAACTTGGCATTTTTGGATTTGATGGATGGATTCTTGTAGATCTAAGTTTGTAACTTTTAAGTTTTTCTTGGTTTTGATCTCTAAAACTTGGTTATTTTCGAAATCTAATGGTTCCATGTTGTAGGAGATTCAATTCTACCCAATTTTGGCTTTTGAACCGCTTGATTTTGACTTCGTATGAGAAAGTTATGCCATTTTCGAGTTCATGGGTTCCCCATACCTTTTGGTGCTGTCGGGACGATGAACAGTGCCGCGCGCAGTGTCTTCGCTGCCGCGCTTGCGCCCGCGCGTCGTGCTTGCACGCAACGTGCGCCGTGGGAGATTTTGCCCGCGCGTAATGCGCAACTTGCGCGCCGTGTGCCCGCGCGCCGCGCTTGCGCGCAACATGCGCCGTGGGCAATTTTGCCCGCGCACTTCTATGTCGTGCGCCCGCGTGCCGTGCTTGCACGCAACGTGCGTCGTGGGCGATTTTCCCGCGCATAATGCGCAACTTGCGTGCTGCGCGCCCGCGAACTTGTCTGTCGTGCGCCCGCGCGTCGCGCTTGCACGCAACGTGCGCCGTAGGCGATTTTGCCCGCGCGCAATACGCAACTTGCACGCCGTGCGCCCGCGTACTTCTCTGCCGCGCGCTAGCGTGCCGCGCTTGCGTGCAACGTGCGCCGTGGGCAATTTTGCCCGCGCACTTCCCTGCCGCGCGCCCGCGCGACGTGCTTGTGCACAACGTACGCCGTGGACAATTTTGCCCACGCGTAACGCGCTTGCGCGCAACGTGTGCCGTGGGCAATTTTGCCCGCACGCAATGCGCAACTTGCACGTCGCGCTCCCGCGGGTCGTGCTTGCGCACAACGTTCGCCGTGGGCAATTTTGCCCACGGAACTTGCGCGCAGGTCACTCCAAATGACTGTTTTTGCCCGTTTGGGCTATTTTGTAGCTAAAATCTTAAAAAACTCAAAACATAAAAGTTGTAGATCTTTTCCTTGGCTTCAAGAATATGTCATTTGTTATTTTATGCAAGTTTCTCTCATTCATAATAATGTAAGGATAAAACACGATAGTGGCATGTTAAGGCGCACTCTTAACAAGTATCAAGTAACATGATAATTCTTAATAGTGACCCGTCGTGGTACACTTTTGACAAGTAACTTAACATGATAATTATTGATGGTGGTCCGTTGTGACGCACTCTTGACTTGATAAAGTAACCTAACATGATAATCTCGATATGCCTTGCTAAGTAAATCTTGTCTTGACACCGTGGGTGTTTGTGCTTGTATAAGCTATATGTCTCATCTTGTATCATGTCTAGGATATAAATTTCTGATTTCTACGGTCAGGGATTCATACTAAATTTGACTAGGATAATGACTAGAGTGATCAAGTAGTTCATGAAGAGATTTCCTAGCTACATGCAGTCCCATTATCTGGGCGCTTTTAATTGGACTTGTAGCCTGCCGTCGAGTAGGGCACATTTCCAGCACACTGTCATGTGTTGCACCTCTAAGTCACCTAATCCAACTCTCTCAACTTGTGACCGGATAACCTGGATTAAGACTGCAGGGCTTGTGGCTGTTGGAACATCTTGATGCATCTTGCTAGTAATTAGGCTTGTGATAACCCTAGTTAGTTAAAGTATCAAGCCGTACTCATTGTTTGGCCGTGAATGATGAATGGAGTCCAGTCTAGTCTTATCTAAGCAATGCCAGTCAATGATTACTTCAGCACTTTACTGTTTATGTTTACTTTTGTCGATAATTGGTCGGAGACTAAGCTCTGTTCAGGTGAAGGGTTACAACCCCGGTCCTTGTTTGGTTTACGGGTTGTAACTTTGCTACCGGAACAGTCCCTTAGTTGTCTTATCATTTATCACCTTGTTTTCTCTAACTCATGTCTTTTGTCATCCTTTATGTATCATGTGCTAATATGCTAGTTTTAGTTCTTAAGTGAAGCCTCCCTTGTGGCACTTGCTCTTTCTGGGGTCTGACCCAGCTGGTTTTGTATGGCCAAATTTTGAAGTAGCTCCCGAGGATCTCTCTATCTTCCAGCCAGATGGTGACCACTGGGCGCAACCCTGGCAACGAGTGGATTCTTATTTTGTTTCCCCACTCCCTTGTAAAAATATTCTATTGAGGCGTTTAGCCGCCGGGCAAGTGTTAGCTAGTTTGCAACTTTACTTACTGTCTGCCTACGGGCTGTAACATGATTGACAAATCCTAGGGTTGATCATGTATGACTGAAACTCTTGCTAGTCTTCATATATATTTTGTATGACTAGCTTCATGATCATCTGAATATGTGATGTTTGGAACGCCTTACTTTGTATGTCTGATGATCTAACATCTTGTCACATTTACTTACTTGCTTGAGATTGAGACACTAGGCTTGTTCATGACCATAAGAGACTGTTGGCTTGTAGATAAACCCTTATGCATCTAGACAGCTGTGATCGTATATCGAGGTAGATTATACTTCAATGTACGTAGCTGGCTGTGTCTGTCCCCCGCTCTCCAGTATTCTGGTTCTGGAGCGTGACACCTGCCTTGGTCAAAGTCGGGTCGGGGTCGTCGGGGCTGGAGCAGCGACATAGGGGACTGGTCAGGTCGGCGTCGACGAGGAGAATCGACGGTGGAGGGGGATGCCTGAGGAACGGGGGTCGCTGCGGGGAAGGGGGTCGCCGGAGGGAGGGGGAACGCCGGAGGGACGAGAGGGGAAGGGAAATTTGGGGACGAGAGAGCGGGAAGGGAAATTTAGGGTGAAAAAAATGAAAAGTCATTCGGCACTTGAACCCTATATGAAACTTTTTAGCGACGTCTAAAACAGGACGTCGCAAAACGTCACTGTAAACTAAAGATACGACAATGTACAGAAGTATGAGTCAGAAAACATCGCTAAATGAAACAAAATAACGACGTTTTGCTACGAGACCGCGACATCTGCTTTCCAAACAATAATGCTTGTCGCTACTCGTCGCTCTACGTCGCTAATAGTGACGTTCAACGACGTCTTTTATAGACGTCGCTAAATAAACAAAAAATAGCGACGTTATTACTCTGAGTCGCTAAATTCGTCGCCAATATGACTTATTTTGGTAGTGGTCTCGCGGCAGCTCCTGAGGCTCTTTCATCCTAACAAAGGCGTGCAGCCGCTATGAGCAGGGCAGAGCACAACCTGTGGCTCTTCGGATTGGAAATCAAACCAAACCCTATCGTCAGGACCTCCAAGACGTCGCTCAGGTTCTAACTCTTCATGGTAGGCATTCTGGTACATCTTGACACTCATCAGCAGCTCTTGTACAAAGACACAGCTTCTTTGATCGAAGGGATCCACAACCAACAGCCAACTTGTGCAAGGCCAACGACATCCGTTCGAAGCTAAGTCTGGGTCAAGCATGGTGTTGGGAATGCTAAGAGAGGAAGATGCGACTCTTCATGAAAACTTCCCCATATATAGGGTGAGTGTGGTCCAAACCACTGCCCACTATGGCTCAGTATAATGAATCTCAGTTAATAGGTTCATTTTACTAAGTCCTAAGTCCAAATTAATGGGATGCACCTAGGGCTCAGTATAATAAATCTCATTTAATAGGTTTATTTTACTAAGTCCTAAGCCCAAATTAATGGGATGAACCTAGGGCTCAGTATAATGACTATTCTTCTGCAGGCCATTTTTCGTCATTTTAACACGGAGAATGAAAATTCTCCGTAATTTTAACACGGAGAATGATCATTCTCATTCATTTGACATTCTCCGTGATTTTAACACGGAGAATGACCATTCTCATTCATTTTAACACGGAGAATGGCCATTCTCCATGATTTTAGCACAGAGAATGACAATTCTTCGTTATTTTAACACGGAGAATGACCATTCTCCTGCATTTTAACACGGAGAATGGTCATTCTCTGTCATTTTAACATGGAGAATGATAATTCTTCGTCAATTTAACACGGAAAAAGGCCATTCTTCGTATTTTTAACACGGAGAATGTCAATTCTCCGTGATTTTAACACGGAGAATGACAAAAAGCTCTTAATTCTCTTCACATCAGCTCTCTGTTCTCTAACTGGGGTTCCAGTTGATGCTGTTGCTGATGATGAAGTGGGGTTACAGTAAATGCTGATGATGATGATGAAGTAGGGTTCCAGTTGATGATGATGATGATGATGAAGTGGGGTTCCAGTTGATGCTGCTGATGATAATGAAGTGGAAACTGATGATGACGACATGGTATGAAGATTGCGAATGGAGAGTCATTGACGAGTTTTTGAAGTAAGATTTGAAGATTTTGGAGGAGAAAACCTAGATTCGAAAGTGAGCAGCGTATGGAAGAAGAGTAAGAATCGAAACGTTTTTTTAAGAGTAGGTTTCGTGGGTGTTTTCAATAAATTAGAAGAGCAAAAAGGTCATTTCGCACCATTTTATATATTTTTTGCTAATTCTGGACACGATAAAATGTTATTTTGCGGTAGAGTTTTCATAAAACTTTTGCGGTTTTTTGGACATTTGATAAATTTTCTCTTATAAAATAATTTAAGGTACTAAGTTAAAAAACTTAAATAGTTGAGAGTACGAGTTAAAATTAAACCTAAAAAAACATAAATCATGTATCATTAATTATATTATTGGATTCGAATCAAACTTCATCTTGGGTTGGGACCACTGAATAATTTCTAATATATAAAAAATCAATATTTGAAAATAGAATTGAACAAAGTAAAAAAAAAAAAAAAAAGTCGTATGTACCTATTTTTGTTAACATTTTTTTTCCACCATATCTAGACAACACATTTGCTTATATATACTCCCGGTTGTCACTAGCTACTCCCTCCACTATCTGCTTCCTACTCTCCATCGAGTCTCACTCAGCCGCATTAATGGCGCTTAGTTTGGATACTATGGTTGGAGCCCGATCCCTCCGCGGCCAAAGGCTGCCGCCCGCGCTGTCCACAGCGCGTCTGCAGCGTCTCGGCCGCAGCAGCCATCTAAAGCTCGGCGCCCCCCGCGTGCGCCGCCCCATTGCATGTGCCAATGCGGGGGTCGACGCGCTTGTCTCTCCGCCGACGCCGACCGTGGAAATCCCAGCGGAGCAGCTCCATATGAACACCTTCAGCAACTATCTGGTGCTGAAGCCGGAGGAGACGACCAACGAAGAGCTCTTCCGTCTCCTCAGAGACGGCGACATCGGCCACATAGACTCCATCGGCTGCCCGGACGGCACGGTGGTTGAGGACGACAAGCGGAGGATGTTGATATTCATCTCGATCGTCCTCCAGAAGATCATACTCTCCGTTGCGCAGCCAGGAACCAGCAGCATGATGGTGTTGATGAACCTGCTGGCCGAGAATGACCTCCCCAAAATCATCTGGGATTACTTCACTGGTCAGTAAAAAAAAAAATGTGCCCTGATTTCTCTTTAGGGGATTAGATTCACGATCCCTTCTCTATATATACATACTTTGAGGAGATCAAGATCTCCGAACTAGTTGGATGTGTCTTTTTGGACAGAGTATAGACTATTCAATTTCTTAATAGATTTTGAACTAATCTATATGATCAAACAAGTTTATATATATATATATATATATATATATATATAAAATAAAAAATAAAAAAAATAAAAAAAAAAAAAAAAAATATATATATATATATATATATATATATATATATATATATATATATATATAAAAAAAAAAAAAAAAATATATATATATATATATATATATATAGACACACAGGCGCACAGCACTTTTTACTGCTTTGACGTTTGAAGGCTAATAGTGATCAGTGGTATCTTATGTTCAGGGCAGCTAAAGATGCCAGATCCGAACTCAATGGACATCAAGTCGCCATTTGCATTTATCGACACAAGAGTTAAGTTGGAGCAGAATATTAAGCCTGGCGATAGTGCATATTATCCACATCTCTCTATTATGGCTGCAAAACTATCATATGAGAACGAGGCAAGGATCAGAAGCATAGTTAGAGGCTACTGGGATGTAAGCTTCCCTTCTTCTTCTTTTTTTCCCTTTTTCTGCCACCAAGTTATTGGAAATTACCCATGACTAGCTAGCTAGTTCTTGATTAATTTCGGATGATAATTGCCATGATCAAACTAACATCCTTAAGATTAATTTTCTTTTTGATGCAGATGGAGTTCTTGGGTTTCTTCAACTGCTGGGAGGGTAAGTTAATCCACTCTTGCAAGAAATATTATCAAATGAAAAACTTCAAAATTAGTCAAATTTGGTTTAGGTCCCTAATATTTCTCATAAGTTTGTCGGGGCACCTATGACTAGGTATTGTATTTTTTTTTTTTCTTTCAAATTATGTCCAAAAATAAACCAACTTATCAAAAATATAACATTTCAGAAGCATGTCAAATAAGCACCACATCCAAAAGGTCCTTGAAAAAAAGTTATATTTTGACTGCATCCAGTTGAAAATAAAAATAGTATGAATCACCTTGATTGATAGACTTAGAAATTACCCTTAAAATTTCTTGACATGTGATTGCAAGAATTTAAATCCCATTCAACAAACATCTCATACACCTCGTTCAAGCATGACATATGTGGGGTTGCACAAGATTTTGTACTAATCTTGTACAAAAAAGTTCTTGCATAGTGTAAGAATTTAAATTTTCTTGACTTAGAAAAAATAAGGATTTAATTTCTTTTCTTTCCTTTCTGCGAACCCAAACGCGGTCTTTATGTGTAAATTCTGTACAAATAAAGACTTTACACCTAGATCCGGTTTGATTCATTGTAATGTAATTGTAATTGCAATATAATCAAATGAATTTTTTTTTATTTGATTACAAACGAGGCCTTATTTCAGTTACTCTGGGACTCTAGGTACAAGAATGGATATGCTCATCTCAGCTTCCATATTTTTTCAGATTTCCAGGACTCATTCTGCACACAAGCCTTCATGATGAGCGACAAGCCAGTGGAGAGCGGCGAGGCCGAGCTGGTCGTGGTGGCATTTAGGGGCACGGACGACGCGTATGACGCCTGCACCGACATCGACTTCTCGTGGTACGAGATCCCGGGAGTCGGCAAGGTCCACGGAGGGTTCATGAAGGCCCTGGGCCTACAGAAGGAGGGGTTGCCGGAGGAGATCGTGCAGGACCCTCAGACTCCGTTCGCCTACTACATGATCCGCGAGAGGCTGAGGATGATCCTCAAGAAGAACCCCAACGCGAAGTTGGTCGTGACGGGACACAGCTTGGGAGGAGCACTGTCGGCCCTGTTTCCTATAGTCTTGAAACTCCACGGGGAGGACTGGATCATCGAGAGGATACAGGGCGTGTACACGTTCGGGCAGCCGAGGGTCGGAGACCGTCAGCTGGGCGAGTTCGCCGAGAACATCCTGGACAGCCCGAAGAGGAGATACTTCAGGTTCGTCTACAGCAACGACCTGGTGCCCCGGGTGCCGTTCGACGACAACACCTGGCTCTTCAAGCACTTCGGCAAGTGCCTGTACTACGACAGCATGTACAGAGGTCAGGAGGTGCACGAAGAGCCGAACCAGAACTACTTCGGTGTGGAGTACTACATCCCCAAGCACCTTGACGCGATGTGGGAGCTCACCAGGAGTTTCGTGATCGGGCCCGTCAGGGGGCCGGAGTTCGACGAGAGCCCGATGATGAGGATGATGAGGATGATGGGGCTGATGATACCCGGGCTGCCTTGTCATTCGCCTCAAGATTACAACAATGTCACCCGGTTAGGAACTCTCATGAACGCCAGCGACAACTGAAACTAGCTGTTAATCTTCTTTAGCAGTCCTAATTTCTGACTGTTGATATCACACTTGAGCATGTTGTCTGGTTTATGTTTTCATCTCGTTGGGGCGATTAAAGTAGTCTCAAAATGTCAGGAACTGGACGAAGCAATCCAAGTAGTCTCTTTCAAACTGAATACTTGAATATATTAGTTAGTTTGAATGAATTTCTCAAACACTGCTATGCATTTATAACCAACGAAGAGAGAAAAAAAAGAGAGGTGAACATACACAATGTTTGGAAATGACACTTTTTTCAATAGACACAACACGATTGGAAATTGGAAAAATATTTTCCAATGGGCACAACCATTGAAAATTATTGATTCACTTTAGATTATTTTCAACAAACACAATAGAGCAGCACACAGTAACCAGTAGGTTTCACTTATTCTTCAGGTATTCAGGACCAACAACTTTCAGTCCCTCTTGCGTCTGAGCTTAATTGGCAATCAGTTCCGATCCTCGCAAGTTCCTGCTCGTATATCCGAGTCCCCGAAGGGTGGGATCGGCTTAATTTGATGTATGTTCTGGAAGCGAGATGGATCGAACTCCATGGGATCCTCCAAGATGTCACTATCCATATGTTTTCCACTAGTCTCCCAAAACACCTACAAGAACAAACATCAAACTCATTCGGCTTCTCTTTTAGTGCATGATGATCAAGAAGAAGAGGAATCTTGCTTATTTAGACATTGACATTCTAGATTATAATAAAGAACGTTTATAGTCAAGTTTAGTGAATAAAACTTCTAAAAAATAATAAACAATAAAATTAGTGATACATGGATTTATCTTGTCTGATTAATTAATAAATGCATATGATTGGCGCTATCTAGATAGTACAATACTCAAGAAATGATTGCCGTTTCGTGTCCGACATGTATTGAACTCAATTTAATTGCTCCAAAATACGCCATGACATACCAAAATAGATTTCCTGTTGTGCTTACTTTGTTGTGACGCATATGTGTCACTACATTATAGGTGGTGCAATACATGGTGTTGCTCCAAACAATGGTTATCAGCCCACTGAAGAGTAGGGTGATCTTTAGGAGGATTAAGTATCCATATGAGGTAGTTCCTGAAAGCAAGAGGTTGACATTGAACATCCAACACTAGAAGCTTCATTGAGGAAGAGTACCTTGAGTGCGTCAACCACCTGTGAGGTACTTGGCTGATGAGTACGTGCTATTAACTGACGAGAAAGAACCCCAAAGCTTCACATATGTAATGAAAGACGAGTATATACAGGAGCTGATGTAGTTCATGTAGGAAGAGATGAGTTCTCTGCAAGACAATCACGCTTATGAGCTGGTGTGGATTGTTAGAAATTTTATTGTACCCTGTCGATTCATGAGATGAAGAACATAAATTAAATTGATTGCGGAAGCGTACCTGAATTCATTGCTTGGCTTGATGGATGTTGAAGCGATCGACTTTTTGTTGGGTTCGATTTTCCAACTTGCTACGACTCTTAATGACAAAGGTGAATCCGAATCCTTTGTCCCTCTCTTTCTGTTAATGGGGATGCAGAAGAGAAAAAGAGAGAACCTTCTCTTTGGTGGCCGTATAAGTTGGGGACCATAACCCTAATGAATACACATATTTATATATGTGTTGATATTTCTAATTTGGCCCCTCATCAAATTATAATTATCTCCGGTATCTACACATTAATTCCATGACAATTATACCCTTAAGCCAATTTCCAAATAGACCACTTTAATTTGGCTTAATTATTTAGATAGTCCAAACACAATTAATTTTACATGTGTGGCCCCTTAATTATTGAATAATTCCAACAATCTCCCACTGGGCCACATATGTAACCTTATAATTGTGTTAACCTTAGTGAGCTCATAAATTGCTATCTTAATCCTTAGGGTATATCTGTCACGACCCACACCCACTGTGAGGGTACGAGAACGTCACAATGCCCAGCCAACGCCGTAGTGTCGACGGTAGAACGCTGTCCTAGGTCAACATACATCTAGCAATATAATACTAAGCAGTAAATGAACTCAATCACAACTAAGGAAGAAAAAAGCACGATAAGATATAGAACTCAGAAAAATACAGAAGATAGAAAAGTCTAAGATAATATCCCAGCAAATATCCAGAGTACATATCTCAGCTACTGAATAAGAAGAATATATACAACTCAACATCTCTGAACAGAAGTAAATCTAGCTAAACAGTCTCAAGACAACAAGAAAATAAGATAAGGCCTAACTAAACTAGTCTAGGCAGTGGGGTGATGTCCTCAGCTAGAGCTGTCCCGTGAAAGGCATCCGCCCAGGCCTCCTCCTCGTCCTCTGTAATATTTTCAACAGGTCCAGTCAGGACAGGAGCGAGTACAGTACATCTCAACAGATCATAGCAGGTTAGAAAATATAATCATGCAGTAAAGTAAGATACAGGTACTGAAAGAAGTACAGTATAAAAACAGAGAGAGAACTGTAATAGAAATATCTACTATAAATAGAGAGCTAACATGTGGCTAGTGAGTCAGAGTACAACATGAACATGTAAATGGCCTGGGATGATTCTGTGAAGACACTACGGAATGATTCAAAGAAGATACTACTGGTGTATTATTCACATGTCCACTTATACTCCCCCGTACCCCCAATCAATACACAAGGATCCAGCCAGGTTATGTTATATGATGCTATATAACAACCACCGAAGGGTGGTAGACCCCGAAGGTGATACATAGTATCCCATAAATGGGAATTCTGGGGGTAACCCAATAGTGTAAGATTCAAGAGACTCTGTGATCATAAGGGTACATGTCACAAGTAATCAAAAGAACCAAGAAGCACAGTGATACGCCATGTAAGTGAAACGCACAGAACATAGAGTATCCGATGCTCCCTAAGGATAACATCTTAAGAAAGGAATCCATATAGTACCAATTCGTGTGACCATCGTGACAGTACAAGTAAAGTAATCTACTGCAAGAAATAATTCTAAGCAGGATATGAAATGATCAGAGAATGTACTCGCCTCGTATCTGAGTGTCCGGATAAAATGTACTGTCCGAGGAGAGGTGTCTGGCTCCTAATCAGAACAGCACAAGTCACAACAAGTCTAAAATGATATAATGAAGTCCTACTATGCATTCTACATGATTCTAGGTCAATCTAGGCCAAAGTCAACTCTTGGTCAACTCTGGTCAACCCTAGACGTCAAACTAGGTCAACTATAGTCGAACTAAGTCAAACTAGTCTATACTAGTCTATTCTAAGTCTAACAAGACTACACATGTCTAATCCAGGCCCTAAACTGACACACATATACACCCATAGGCTAAAGGCCTAGGCCATAGGCTAATCCTGCCTATAATCAAACCATATCACAATCTTCACAACAATATATATGTCTAATATATAATACACCTATTGATATAGCTATATAATACCATATAGAATACACACATAACATATAGCTACCTATATGTATACCACCCATACATTATATATAAAATATATAATAGTACACACATATTATATATAGGATACCTATATATGTATATGTCTCAATACATAAATATATAGATACATAAGTATAGAGAAAAAAGGGAAACACATGTACTCAAGTGTGTGTGTGTGTGTCACATGAATGTGTGTGACATGGCATATGTGTGTGTGTGTTGTGAGAGATAAGAGGGTGTCACATGTATATGTGTGGCTGTAAGACAGGAGAGACCATGTGAGGGTGATGTGTCATGTGTTAACTACTAGTGTAAAACAATGTGTGTGAGGGACATGTGAGTGTGTGTTAGGCTAGAGTGTCAAGAAATGAAGGTGTGTGAATGTGTGATGAAGTGAGGCTTGTGAGTGTGTGACTTGAGAGAGTGTGAGGGTGAAACAGGGAATGGGAAAACAGTGGCAAGGGTGTGTGTATAATGTATGAACAAAACAGTGGAGAAACCTATAACTCAGTTTCAGCCTATACTTGCATTCCAGGTTTATACATCATCCAATCTCAGATTTCAGTAAGGAAATGGAACGTGTGTGTGTGCAATTGGAGAATGGGATCAACAGTGCACTGGAAAACAGTGAACAACCTTGGCTATTAGCATTTAAATTAGTTCAAGGGAAGGAAATCAAAACAGTAAAACCTATCCAACTAAACCTGTTCTCAGGTTTGAAACTCTTGTGAAGAAATGAAGATAAATCAATTCAGTTTAAGGGAATTCAGGTAATTGGACTCAAGAAATGCTCTAAGGTTTTGCAAAAGAAAAGAACAACTGACAACCTCAGGTTTACTTCCCAGTGTACAGTTAATCCTTGTGTACAGAGTTCCAATGGCAGGGCTGAGCATGTGAGAACAGGGCATGATGGACTGTTAGCTAGTGAAGGGAAACATTTGGGTGTGAACAAGTGCTCAGGTGTGTGTGATATCAAATGTGATAGGAAATAATCAGTAATGTGTGTATGTGACAGTGTGTCTCAGGAATTTAATTCCAGTGTCCAGTGTGTGTGTGTGTTAGTCCCTGTGACAGGAATGTGTAGAGCTAATAAATTTCACAGGCTTTGACAGGAAGGGAATCAATATTGCAATGAATGGGAAGGAAATCCATTAGTTAATCAGGAAAAGAAGAACTAAATCTCAGTATGAAGAATAAAAACCATTTCCATGTAGTTCAGTTTTCAGCAAAAGAACTAAATTATCAGACATTGAATTCCTACGACAATCCACAATGAATTAAAACCCTCATACAAAATTCAGTTAAAAAGAAAGAAGGAAAAGGAAACAATCTCAGTTTGCCAAGTTCGAAAACCAACAGTCCTTGCAGTCACAACCTATCACTCAACAGAGAATAACAGTGATCTAAAACTTGTATAAAGGGATTTAAACATGGAAGTTCAGTTAAAATTAGTAAACTAAATCAGGGTGAAAACAAGAAGTATCAGTCACACACTCACAAGTCCAACCCATATTTGAATCCCAGTTTTCTTTTATAACTCAGTAAATAGGTGTTGGGTGTACATGTGTACAGGAATGTAACAGGAGTACCTAGCTATGGTTTACATCAATGCATACAAGTGATTCTCAGGAATTTCATCTACTGTATCAACATGCTTTCAAAAAAAAGAAAAGGAAATCAGCTCATTTGAACACAGAAAATTTAGTTTATAAACTCATAATTCTCAGTTTCACAAAATGAACAAAACATCCACCCCCATGCTCAATTGTCAAACTCCCAATCTCTAACCAAAACCAATTTCAAATTGAAATACTTCATTCCTATGAATCAACAGATATGTGGGAGACATTCTCAGTGATAACATCAATTAAACAGGAATTTAAAGTTAGGAAATGGAAAGAAATCAATGTATCAGCCAACAGAAATTTCGAAATCCAATCCAATGACTAAATTCTCATTAATACACCAAAACCCAATTCAAATTTGCAACATTAAGCTAAAATATGAACTACATCATGTGGAGACATTAATCAGTGGAGAAATATCAACTGACAGGAATTAGAATATTTAGGAATATCGAAAAAAAACAGTGTATCAGGAATGGTATCAGAGACTTGTAGTAAACCCCAAATTCGAATCCAATTCTTCCCATTAAAACCTAATCCAATCATGTAAACTAATCTAATATAGTTTATACATTATAATTAGGATCTAATGAGCAATTAATAACATGATTAAAATCATTTAAAACTGTAAACAAACAGAGAACAAACTCAGCACTGTGCACGCACAAAGTGCACACTCGTGCACATGTGATTCCGTGTCCAACACGGCACGAGGGGTTGTGCCACTTGGGGGACCCCGTGTCAGTCATGAGTGCGACACGTGTGTCGAATTTCATGAGCCAAAGTGGCGTGTGCACAGAGCAAATACACCCGAGCAGCAGGGCATGCCACCTGCCCGCAGCGCGCGTGTGGACACAGCGTGTACGTATCCAAAATTCGACACGACACCACACGAAAATGTGTTCAGAACACAAGAATCACACAAGCGAGATCAAAACCTAATTTTCTATTCAAACACAATCCTAAAATTCAACCGAAATGTCCTATGGGACATTTCATCAAACACCTAGGTTTATAGGCTGATACGTGTCCATTTAGGACACGAAATGGACCCAAAACCTAGGTCTAGGCATACCTATAGGACCAGGACACTTAGGGCTAGGTCTACATGCAAAGAAACTAGAATTTTAATAGGTGGATTAGGATTTTACCTATGGTGTTCTCCAACACAAAAACCCCTTCTAATGAGGATTCCAAAAAGCCACCAAACTCCTTCAAATTGATAGAAAACTGAGAACAACAAATTCCAACAGCAATAAAACAATATTAGAACCTATTGTAATTTGTTTGGATTAAAAAGGAGGTATAATGGATTTTCTAGGGATTTTTGAAGATGGAGACTCACCTCTTCCAAAGCTTTGTTCTTCCTAAGAGGCTAGCCCTAATTTCTAAGAGGATACTTATAGGGAAGGGATTCCCAATGGGTGTAGTGGCTGGCCAAGACTTGTTAGGGTTAGGGTTTAGCTAGTGGTGTGGGCCTATGGGCTTTTAAGGCTAAGTTATTGATTAAGGTGCAACCACAAGTCATGGCTTATGGCTTAAATCCTAACTTGAAGTCAAATAATCAAACCATAGGTCAACTCTAGTCTAACTAAGGGCTGTATAACCTAACCAAGTCCAAACTCAACTAAGGTTAGCTCCTAGGTTGGTCTACCATGGTCATTGCTAGTCAAAGTCAACCTAGTCAACCCTCATTCAAACAATTCCAAAATAAATTCTAAAAATTCCTATAAATTCAAATAAATTATAATAAAATCAAATAACCCCCAAAATGTCTAAATACTCTAATCACATGGCTAGTCTCTAGGGTAGGCAGTCTCTACTGTTCACTAGCAAAACACCATAAACACAAGTCATGAATTTAAATAGTTAAAAAAATAATTAAAAAAATCACTAAAAATCATAATATAAAATAAATATTATTAAATAATAATTATAATTACAAAAAACCTAATCCAATCATGTAAACTAATCTAATATAGTTTATACATTATAATTAGGATCTAATTAGCAATTAATAACATGATTAAATCATTTAAAACTGTAAACAAACAGAGAACAAACTCAGCACTGTGCACGCACAAAGTGCACACTCGTGCACATGTGATTCCGTGTCCAACACGGCACGAGGGGTTGTGCCACTTGGGGGACCCCGTGTCAGTCATGAGTGCGACACGTGTGTCGAATTTCATGAGCCAAAGTGGCGTGTGCACAGAGCAAATGCACCGAGCAGCGGGGCATGCCACCTGCCCGCGCGCGTGTGGACACAGCGTGTACGTATCCAAAATTCGACACGACACCACACGAAAATGTGTTCAGAACACAAGAATCACACAAGCGAGATCAAAACCTAATTTTCTATTCAAACACAATCCTAAAATTCAACCAAATGTCCTATGGGACATTTCATCAAACACCTAGGTTTATAGGCTGATACGTGTCCATTTAGGACACGAAATGGACCCAAAACCTAGGTCTAGGCATACCTATAGGACCAGGACACTTAGGGCTAGGTCTACATGCAAAGAAACTAGAATTTTAATAGGTGGATTAGGATTTTACCTATGGTGTTCTCCAACACAAAAACCCCTTCTAATGAGGATTCCAAAAAGCCACCAAACTCCTTCAAATTGATAGAAAACTGAGAACAACAAATTCCAACAGCAATAAAACAATAATTAGAACCTATTGTAATTTGTTTGGATTAAAAAGGAGGTATAATGGATTTTCTAGGGATTTTTGAAGATGGAGACTCACCTCTTCCAAAGCTTTGTTCTTCCTAAGAGGCTAGCCCTAATTTCTAAGAGGATACTTATAGGGAGGGATTCCCAATGGGTGTAGTGGCTGGCCAAGACTTGTTAGGGTTAGGGTTTAGCTAGTGGTGTGGGCCTATGGGCTTTTAAGGCTAAGTTATTGATTAAGGTGCCCACGTCATGGCTTATGGCATTATAAATAATAATATAATACAAAATTTCAAAATTACCCTCTTCTGGAAAACTGGGTGTTACAATATCCGGACAATCTCGTCCATTAACCATATCAACATGGATCAAAGCGGTCACATATAGGGCGTAACTAAACCATCAATGGTCACATATAATATACCAATATAGCTAAACGACATAGTTCAATCATGGATGCGTAGCATAGAAATTACATATAATGTGATCAATACATGTCTATTTCCAACTGGTCCTCCTTAACTTTAATGAGATCAATACTTTAACATAATAAAAACAGAATGAACTGAATTTCCATATATCTGATCAGATAAATATCCAAAATACTTTAATACATAAATGTGTCCAAAACCAAATAGCACCTAAATTCATAAAATACAAACTCCCACTATATTGCCATATTCTTAATTAACACCCATATGAGCAGTATGCTCATGAAAGACCCTGGGTGATAATGCTTTTGTGAGCGGATCCGCTAACATGGAGTTTGTCCTAATGTGCTATATGGACACTATAACCATTCTGAATTCTTTTCTTCACAACTAGAAACTTTATGTCAATATCCTTTGACTTATATAAGTTTCTGTTGTTATTGGAATACAGTACTGCTAATTTATTGTCACACCATAATTTCATGTGGTCTTTCAACACCGTACTGTAGGCGCAGCCTTGTGACAATTTCGCAACCATATTCCCTGAATAGATACTCTACAGCATGTTTATAAACCTTGCTTTCATGGTGGAGAAATTATGAGTGGATGTTTGACACTCATCCAAAATATATCTCCATTAGTCAGCATGACCTGATGTGGATCTCCTGCTGTGTTGGCATCCAATAAAATCGGAGTCAGAATACCTTATGATCTCCAGAATTATCCGATCTCCTACAAAGAGTATATAATTTCTTGTTCTCTATTAATTACTTAAGTAGTTTGGCTGCTATCCAATGATCCATCCATATTTGCTTAAATATCTGCCTAACATCCTAATATGTACGCAATATCCTGACGCGTACATACTTGAGCATACATTAGACTCCCTACAACTGATCATGAAGGAAAAATCTATTGTATTTTCTTAATTTTAAGGTTAACCTTAGGGCACTTATTTGAGACCGAATTTGTCTCTCCTTTAACGAGAGGTGTCACCTGGTTTGCATTAAATACTTTAATCAATATACAAAACCAAAAAATTATTCCTACTCCCGCTGAACTTGTGATACACACAATCTTCAACAGTGTTCATCTCAAAACCAAACGAGATAATCACTTGAACTACCTTTGACGAGAAGCTTGCTTGAGTTCATAAATGAATTTTATCAATTTGCAAACCATATTATTTGGATCTTTTGACACAAAGTTTTATGGCTGCACCATATAAATAGTTTCGTCAATGTTACCATTGAGAAATGCCGTTTTGACATCCATTTGATATAACTCAATATCAAAATATGCAACATGTGCTATGATTGTTTTAAAAGAGTCTTTCTAAGAAACCGGAGAGAAAGTCTCTTTAAAATCAATCCCTTCCTTTTGAGTAAAGCCTTTAGCTACAAGACGTGCTTTATACTTATCCACATGACCCTTCGAATCATTCTTGGTTCTAAATGTCCATTTGCAACCAATGGAGTTCATACCTTTTGGTAATGGGATAAGTTCTAAAATTTTATTGTCTTGTATGGACTTATACTCCTTATTTATTGTATCAATCCACTTTGAGAACTGAAACTTTTCATGGCCTGACGGAAGTTGATTAGATCATCTTCCAGTATCCACAGTCTTCCTCACGTTCCTAGAGAAATATGACAAATTATCCGAAATTATATTTCTCCTTTCTCTGGTGGACCATCTTAATATTACCTGTTCTTGAGGTTGTTGAGTTTGTTCCTTAGGAATAATTACCTTATCTTGAATGGGGTGGCGCTACGTTGTCGTTGTTAAGGTATCTCAACAATGACTTATAGAGGTAATTCGACATTGTCTTATTGAGGCTCCGAATTCACTTCTTGATCATGACATGTATAGAATCCTGCACATCGTCAAAAGTGATAGTAGTAATCGTAATTGATTCCTTCTCAAAGATAATGATCCTGACTTTATTTCTCCCCCAAACTCAACATCCTCAAAAATTATTACACTTCTCGTCTCAAGATTTTCTTTTGTGTGGGATCATATAATTATTAACCCCTTGATTTGTCAGCATAGACAATAAAGTAGCTGCTTACAATTGAACTTTGGTCTGTATTTCCTTTACACATTAATATAGACATTAAAGTCTATAAAGTTAATAAAATCCAAATCTCATCAGACATAAGTCGTTCAACTCTATTTCTAGAGATGTGACCTAATCGCTTATGTCATAATAAGGCTAAAAATATTTATTGTTAATTTTGCGTTTAGTACCACATGACTCCACTTGCAAGGTTTCATTGTATTAAGATGCAATAGTTTCAAGTAAATATAGGTTATAATAAATCTTAAAGGATCCGTTACCAATAATATTTGGATTTAAAAATAGACTAAACTTATTATTTCCAAATGAACAATAATAACCAAATTTGTCCATTAAGGAAACTGAAACTGAATTTCGTCTATAAGACGGTACAATAAAAGTGTCTATCAAATCCAAATAATAATCGATTCCTAAAAATAACCTAAAATGTTCTATTGCTTTCACTTATACCGATTTGCCGTCACCCACATAGATGTATCTTTCACCATCAATTGGCTTTCGGTAGCTCGGACAACCTTGTCTATAAACACTAATGTGGGTAGTAGCACCAGAATCTAACCACCATGTGTTTCTAGGTACTAAATCTAAATTAACCTCAGAACAAACCAAATTTAGATATATACTTTTCTTTATACGTCATGCGTGGTACTTTGTACATTTATTCCTTATGGGTCCTGCCTTATCACAAAAGAACAACCCTTAGTTTTATATTATTGTTTCTTTTGAGCTGGACCCTTAGCAGCTATTGTATTCATTTTTATTTTGCCTTTAAAATTTATCCCATTAAACATGAAAATTAAAATCTTATTGGCAGATATTTTAACAACATTAACTATAAAGAGAACAAAACAACAAAAATGACATGCTCTAATTAATAACCAAAGAGTAAAATATAGTCAAACAAATTCAAATAGTGGTGAACCCCATCTCAAGATACCTAGTACATCATTAATATCAAGTCTTTGAACAGTGATATTAACGGCAAGTGGTACTCTTGGTGTAGTGATCAAACGTTGACAATAAGTCATGTCAAATAATAAGCCTATCTTTGGATCGGGTTATTATTTACATGTAAACCGTATAATTGTCACACATTTATCACCACAAGTATGTGTGCAATTCGGCCAAGTATTAACCTTCCTTTGGGCCCGCTAATACCCGCATGAATATACACACACAAACATCCGACATCCCTCGTAGACTATCTACGCAAGAGAGGTCACTTTGGCGACATCTTGTTTCAATGAGTCTACTTAGAATATTGGACAACTATTGCTAGTCATAAAAGGCACCAAAAATTAATGTTGACTAAATTTTACAAAACTGAATCATGTCCAAAACTTTATATACATGCATATTCATAAGATTATTACTCAAATAAAGTAATCAAAAGCATAATCATGAATTTCAATTTGGCAAAATTGGATATTATCACTATAACAAAATTCATGAAATAATCTACGGAGGATATGCATCCAAAGATAATATCAAATAATGCATAAGGATTACTTTAAATAGAATAATCTATAGAAGGTCAAATATATGCATTAACAGATTATATCAAATAATCTATAAGGATTATTTTAAATAAAATAATCTACCGAAGACAAAATCCTAATTTTAATTTAAAAAACAATCATATATCTTAAAGATATCTCCTTTAATCATATGCATGTGAATTTGTTTTTGCATGAATTTATCGAAAACTATATTTCTGAATCCAAATCAATAACAATACCATAAAGAAAATGCTAAATCTGTTTTATACAATATTGATACTTAATCAGAGCTTTCCATGCTAATAATTTCTTTATATCCGAAACTATCACCTTTTGTTGCAATATTGATGACCATAAATAATTGGTAACCATAAACAGAAGTTGCAATATTGATGACCATCAGTAGATCGGTGACCGGAAGAAGCAAGAAATAGCATGTCTTACCAAATAAAACCACAAAGCAATACATAAATTAACTCCTAACAGATCCAAAGATAAATACCGGACCCAAACAATAAAAAAAATAATGATTTGATTTATATATAAAATAAACCAGCAGTATACATAAAGAGGGTTTTAATTTGTGGATCTTGATAGATCAACCAGAACCCTAAATTAAATTAGATCGAAGATCTAGGATTTCTGAATAACAATAAATAAAAAATTGGATTCTAAACTTCGACCTCATAAATCAAACAAGAGGCTCTGATACCACTTGTAGAAATTTTATTGTACCATGTCGATTCATGAGATGAAGAACATAAATTAAATTGATTGCGGAAGCATACCTGAATCCATTGCTTGGCTTGATGGATGTTGAAGCGATCGACTCTTTATTGGGTTCGATCTTCCAACTTGCTACGACTCTTAATGACAAAGGTGAATCCGAATCCTTTGTCCCTCTCTTTCTGTTGATGGGGATGCAGAAGAGAAAAAGAGAGAACCTTCTCTTTGGTGGCCGTATAAGTTGGGGACCATAACCCTAATGAATACACATATTTATATATGTATTAATATTTCTAATTTGGCCCCTCATCAAATTAGAATTATCTCCGGTATCTACACATTAATTCCATGACAATTATACCCTTAAGCCAATTTCCAAATAGACCACTTTAATTTGGATTAATTATTTAGATAGCCCAAACACAATTAATTTTACATGTGTGGCCCCTTAATTATTGAATAATTCCAACATGGATGCCAAATGAAAAGAAGGCCTTGAAGAATATATGGATATTTAGAGTGAAATAAACTGAAAATGCTATTCGTCCCGATACAAGGCGAGTTGGAGTCAAAGGCTGCAGCCAGTAGAAAGGCATGAATTTTAATGAGAATTTTTTTTGCTAGCCATCAAGTTATCATCTATTAGTGTGGTGCTAGGCTTAGTAGTCGGTTTTTACTTGGAGGACAATCAAATGTGTCAATACGGCATTCCTCTATGGTGATTTGGAGGAGTTCTACATGGAGCATCCCGATGATTTTAGTGAGAATGGAAAGAAAGATTTGGTATGTCGATTGAAGGAGAGTCTCTTTAGTCTAAGGTATGCTCTGTGACAATGGTACAAAAAAGTTTGAGTCATTTACGGAGGAACATGGTTATACTCGTATGACTTTGGATTACTATATATGTGTTTGTTAAGTATTTTTCCGAGGATGAATTTGTTGGATTAATTGAATGTATATTTGTAATAATAATAATAATTATTATTATTATTATATCAACGAATCTATAGAAAGGTGTACGAATCTTTTTATTGGAAAAATATGTCATTTCTATTGTATCTCTTGCTTTCTATAAAAGCACAAGTGTTTGAATGAATGAATCACTCAATTCAATTCATCATCTAGTATTAAGTCTAAGAGAGAGAAAGAGGGACTACCAATATTGCTTCGACGAATTCCTACAGTATGAAGTACTGCTAGAAGGGAAGAATCATTGTATCATGTGAGACTAATTATCATTAAACCGTAAGTACCAGTGCGGGACGAATATTGTCTTAAGGATATTGAATCAAGTTCAAGCATCAGTCTCGGTTAGATTATTATTTTATATTTTAATTTCAGAGTCTAAAATACAGAGTTGGAAAGTCTATTACTAAGAATCTTTTTTTTTGAGCAAAAACATAAACCATTCATTCAGTAAAAACAGAAGTACAACCAGATCTGTCGCGAACAACAAGATCACGAATACAAAGAGGAATGTTATCATGAACTTGCAGGAAGTTCATAGAATTTAAGAATCTTAAGACATTATTTTTTCACAACTCTGTTATTGGTTCATTGCTTCTTAAATTCCACCGGCTCCTTCATGTTTTGTAATGTACATCGTCTATTTACATTTCAGTTTCTTAGTACAGGTATTACACGAAGACCAGAACTTGAGTCTGGCGCCTTGGACCACATTATTCTCGTGGAAATTTTTCCCATTCTTCCTGCGTAGTGTTCCCCACTAATGCAACTCATGGAAAGTTGTTTAACTACCTTTTTTTTTTTTTTTTTTTAAATGTACTTGATTAATTGTTTCCTCTGACTCAGACGGTTAGTTTTGTTACTGTCATGAGGCCATCACCAATGGTAGTTTCTATCTTCCGGATTTATACCTGTATAAACTTTCATAAAAATTCTTACATCTTTCGTGACAATTATTATTAGACCCTACACCATTAAAATGATTCTTTTATTTTGTGATAGTTCATCTTTCGCTGGCAAACATGAATGCATTTTTTTTTGTTCCAACTTGTTAAAAAAACCATGCATGTATATTTTTTTTTCTCTTAAAAAACAATAATTAATTCATAGTTGCCTATTGTTTTGTGGCTGCCTATATAATCTCATTGTTTAGATTTGCATATTGTTTTCTTTTAATTAAATAACTTTTGTTGTTCTGTTCGGTTCTGACACCAAGCGGAGTTTATAAATCAATTGGTTTTAAGTCACTAGTAGCGGCTTTTATATTATACTAGTAAATGCACGTGTTTTGCACGTATAACAAGAATATTATCTAATTATAGTTACATGTCTCTTCTTATAGTTAAATGTCTCTTCTAACTCATGTGGTTAAGGTGCAAGATATTTTTCTTTTTTGGTTGAGTTCAATTCTCCATGTTGACAAATTTTTATTTTTTACATAATTAATTTTTTTAAAACAAAATGGACCGTGATATAATGACGGCTTAGACGGCTCACTTTTGAGTCGTTTTGAAGCCTCATTATATAGTGGAAGATATTGTTCTGTATTGATTTCTAAATAGTTTTTTTTTCTTATTTCAAATACTTAAGAAATAAACAGTCTCTGAAGTTTGATTTCATTCTTAACATTGGTTTTGATTTGTTCTTCTAAATAGAACAAAACAGAACACTTCTCAATTCTAAAATTTATTTCTTCTTTTCATTTACTGGTCTGTACTACTATTGTAACAGACAAAATGACTGCAGTTGATAACACTGTGATGAACACTTCTACTTCCGTCCATATCGGACAAGGTGAAAAGTTGAAAAAGTTCAATAGAACCGACTTCAAGCGCTGACAGCAAAAGATGTTGTTCTACCTTACAACTTTGAATATGGCAAAGATTCTAAATGAAACAGTCTATGTTCTGCAAGAAGGTGAAACTGAAAATATTGTAATTACAAATGTTGAAAAATGAAAACATGCAGACTTCTTATGCATGAACAACATATTAAGTGGACTGGACAACTATTTATGGAATATTTACAGTCTACTAAGACTGCAAAAGAGGTCTGGAATGCTCTGGACAATAAATACAAAGCATAAGATACAGGGTCTAAGAAATTTGCAGTAGGCAGATTTCTAGACTATCGCACTGTTGACTCCAGATCAGTGCAAGTCAAGTTGAAGACTTGCAATGTATTTTCTATGAACTTGTTGTCGAAGGTATGGCCTTATGTGAACTGTTTCAGGTAGCTTCTGTAATTGAAAAACTTCCACCTCTCTGGAAGGATTATAAGAACCATTTGAAACATAAACGTAAGGACATGCCACTGGCAGACCTAATTGACAGGCTTAAAATAGAAGAGAATAACAGATGCACTGAAAAATATCTCTTCTATAGAAGTCAGGAAAGATGTCTTGGAAACATGACAAAAAAAGGAAAAAGCGCAAATATATTGGAGGCTCCGGTCAAGGAAACTACCGGTCACGGGAACTATAAAAAGTTCAAAGGTAAATGTCACATATGCAAGAAAATGGGACATAAAGCTGCAGATTGTCGTAGTCGCAACTACAACAATTACAACAACAACAAGAACAAGGGACGTCCTCACCAGGATCATATGACTGAAGATGAGCGTCTGGCTAAGAGTGTTGACAACCTAATTCTAACGGCTGTTGTTTCTAAAGTAAACATGGTAGGGAGCAACCAAAGGGAGTGGTGGGTTGACACTGGCGCTACCCGCCACATCTGTGCTGAAAAGGCTATGTTCAGTACCTACCAAAGCGTCGACCAAGGCGAACAACTGTTCATGAAAAATTCTTCATCGTCAAAGGTTGAAGAGCAAGGGACGATCATTCTGAAAATAACGTCGAAAAAGGAATTGAAGCTTAACAATATTCTATACTGCATGTATCGGACTTCGAAAGAATTTGATTTCTGGATCTATGTTAAGCAAGCATGGGTTTAAATTAATATTTGAATCTGACAAATTTGTACTCACCATGAGTGGAGTGTATGTGGGGAGGGGTTACCTCAAGGAGGGCCACTTCAAAATAAATGTAATGACTGTTATGTCTAATAAGATGATTAATTCTTCTTATATTGTTGAGTCATTTCATATGTGGCATGGAAGATTATGTCATGTTAATTATGATTCAATCAGGAAAACTAATGAACGTGGACTTAATTCCTAGATTTGGAATAGATTTAAATCATAAGTGTGAAATATGTAAAGAAGCAAAATTAACCCATAGTTTCTTTCAAAATCCGGTTAAAAGAGATATAGAGCCGTTGGATTTAATCCATACAGATGCATGTGATCTAAAAGGCATACAAGCTAGAAATGGGAAGAAGTACTTCAGCATATTCATTGATGATAGTAGTCGTTATTGCTATGTCTATCTTATGAAATCAAAAGATGAGGTAATAGATATGTTCAAGCAATATAAAACTGAAGTAAAAAAATCAACTTAATCGAAAGATTAAACTTCTCAAAAGTGATAGAGGAGGTGAATATGAAGCACCCTTTATAGGTTTCTGTACAGAATATGGAATTGTCCATCAAACCACTACACCATATTCACCACAATCTAATGATATTGATGAACGAAAGAATCGAACAATTAAAGAAATGATGAATTCTTTATTATTAAGTTCAGGTCTACCAGATAACTTGTAGGGAGAATCAGTACTTACAGCCAACTACCTTTTAAATAAGGTGTCCCACAAGAAAAAAAGCCAAGACTCCATACGAATTATGGAAAGGAAAGAAACCTTCCAATAAATACCTCAAAGTGTGGGGATGTAGTGTCCCGTCCCTACATCATGCCCCGTTCTCCGTCCACGGGGTACGCGAGAAAGGAATACTGTCGCCATCGATTCGGTCGGAACCGATAGGTCGGGATCGAGCGAATCGGTCGAACGGGAATGGTTGAGTTAAGATCCATTCCCCGTTATGGAATAGCTTCTTCGAAACCAAGTCCCATATTCAGCGGGTAGCGCCTCAAGGATTGGCTCTGCGGCTGAGTCGGGAAAGACCTCCCGTTGCTCTGGTTTTTCATGTCGTACTTGCTTTGGCTTTCGTTTTCGTGAATGTATTTTCGTAAATGTTTTCGATAGTTTTCATGGCTTGCATTTTCGGACTTCGCATTCATATCGAAATCTCTTGAATAACACAGTGTTCTAATCAGTTGCTTGTGCGATTTCAGGTAATCGCGTAGGTGACGACTAGCGCAACCGACAAAGTCCCTCACCGTGAACAACAATTAAGGTGAGTGGCTGACCTCCTTCGCCTCGATCCTCTATTTCAAAATGAGAACTCGGATAACTGTATCAAAATTGAATGATTCACCTGGAAAATACAAGTCCTATGTTCTAGAAGAAAAAAGATAAGGTTCTAGAAAAGAGATAGAATTATTTCAAGTCTGCAGAACCAAATAAATGAATCGATTACATAACCAGCCCCAACGATACCCTAAAAATATACCTTGTTAACATAACACGATCATGGACAACTTGTCAACAAGGGCAATGGTTTCTTCGAGCACCCGGGGCCACGAGACCGACTCGGCCTAGAAAGAAACATGTTATTGTCGAGCTGGGTATGAAGCAACCGGTAGTTCGGGAACTTCCATTCACTTTTAAGCAGTTGTGGTGATTCGTTTGGATTAGTGGATGAAGCTAGAAAGGAGTTGGGTGTGTTTCTTTTGTTCATTAGTGAAGTTTTTCTAGGTTCGACTCTGATCATGCCATTTTTATTTTTTCTATCATGATTTTTCACGTAAATATCGTTAGAATATTTGTGGTTGTGCTTGTTTTGTGTAGATATTACGATCATGTAAATGTTGTGTGTTTCACTTTTGTCATTGACAGTTTCTTCTGTTTGTGAACTGCATTTATTTCGCTAGTCATATATTTGTTTCCAACAGTTGCTCCAATAAGTATAATGGTGTAAGTCGTGATTGTCCCCCAACCTGTGATGCTCCTGAGATGAAAAGTGTGGTGCCATGGTACCAGCCAAAAAAAACTTCGATGTACCAACTTTTAAGGTAGCAAGAAGCAAGAAGCAAAAGAATGCCTTGCCACAAAATTTCTAGCTAAGGAAGCAAGAAACAAAAGAACGCCCCCTATTATGACCGGTTGTCAACTTGATATTACGTCAGTAAAATTTCTAGCCAAGGATGCCAGAAGCAAAAGAACGCCTTGCCATAAAATTAACCTAAACCATCAATTGGTGGGTTGAGCCGAACTCGAGTGACTCTTGTGATTACCAGGAAGAGACATAAGATCATGGCCAGGTGGCAGAAGATCAGTCGGTCGAGTCACGGGGGTATATTATTCTTTCCATTTAAAATGTAGGAGTTGGGAGCAATGGTCCTAAAAGATATGCAATACACTAAGCAAAAAATTCTTTGCGTAATGTCGGACATCTCAAAAAAAATGGTGGGTTGATAAGCCTTCTCTTTGCTATCCAGTTTAAGATAATACAATATATTGTAAAATATACATAAAGGGTTAACTCGATAGAATCTACTTATTCTTGAGTTTGATTCTATATGAAACGACAAAGTTCCATCTCAAATAACAAATGCCAAGTGGTGTCTCCCAGCACATTTGATTGTCATTTTCAAAAATGCTATTTGTCTTTCAAAAAATTTGGGTGATACGATCTCCCAATATGTGACATACATGGCAAAGGACATGACAACTGACATGACAAAATAAACATTAAATATTAATTGTTTGCAAAAAAAATGGCGACTCTGCTGGGGACGACTTTCTCATCCGACGAGAAGGTGACAACTCAATGTGATACCGCATCGATTGGCAAGACACAGAAGACCCTGGTCGTTCAAGTCGACCAGACAGCCTACGAGGCCATGATCAATGCTGGGGGTGCCAAGCGCACTACTGCCGCTGTTAAGAGCAAGACGTACTCTGTCTGGACTCCTAAGTTCTCGACGACACAACATGCTGCCTCTGTACAACCTGTGCATATTACTACCCTGGCACAACCTAAGAAAAACTGTCTTTTGGCTAACCCCTCTACTTCTCCGATTCTGAAATCGAAGGAGATTTCGTCTCGACACGCTATTGTCCAAAACAAAGAAAAGCATCCTTTAGCCTTTTCCTCCCTAGTGCAACCTGTGTCTGTTCCTGCTGTGGCACAACTTGCGTACATTACTGCCCTGGCGCAACCTAAAGGAAACCGCCTTTTGGCTAACCCCTCTACTTCTCCGACTCTGAAATCAAAGGAGAATTCATCTCGACATACTGCTGGACAAAACAAAGAAAAGTGCCATTTGGCCTTTTCCTCCCTAGCGCAACTTGTGCCTGCTCCTGCTCCGGCGTAACTTGCACATATTTCTGCACTGGCACAACCTGTGCCTGTTTCTGTTCTGACACAACCGGCGCATACTTCTGCACTAGCGCAACGTAAAGGAAAACACTGTTTAGTGGCTCCCTCTTCGTCATCAAGCTAGAAATTTACTGAGAAATTATTAAATCAAGGAAAACGCTCTTTGGCTTTTCCTTATTCTGCTCGAGTCGTTGACTGGGTGGAAAGTATTGCTGATTCAGATAGGAATCATACTCTCCTTAAAAGAGACAACCAAATCTCTGTCAGGAAGATGGGTTCTATTCAGAATGAACTTTCCACGCAAAAGGGTGTTATGCCCACTCCAAAGATGTTAGGACAGGATCTACCGACCCTACATATCTTAAGATCCCGATGAGACAAACTGCTAGTATCTCAAGCAGATGCACAAGTAGCACCCCTGTCAGATTTACGCATCTATATCAACAGGTGCCAATTAGGGCCAACCTCGGGAAAATATAAGATGTATCAAGCGCAACCTGAACCAGTTGCTAACTTGCGCTAGGAAAAGAATTCTGAGGTAAAAAGCCTATTACTTATGCTAACCAGCTTAGCACGTCCTTGTACTCTCAAGGTATGGGACACCTCAAGAATAGGAACCATGTCCCGAATATCGTCATGGGCTACATTCCTATAACTTCTTCTCGTCCTGTTAGTGACCTCCATGAACTCTTGATACAGAAGCAGAAGATTGTAAATCTATCCCGTCCAGCGGTGGACCAACAACAAGAACATCATTGTAATTACCACCATGAAGTTGTCATCAAATGCTGCTGTCAGTCAGCCAAGCGGTCTGTCTTTGACCCTTTGAATTATGTTTAAACTCCTGAACCTATCCTAGTGGACTAAGATGAACTACTCCATGCTTCTGTCAACATGGCATCTCGAAGCACTGGGGTGGAAAATGTCCAAGACGTAATGCATCCCGAAATCTCAGTCAACAGTACTTAGATCGGATTCATGAGTCCAGCGAAGGAGTATACTAATATATTAGATCAAGAAGCCGAGACACAATCGATCAAAGGAATCTTCCTTCCAACCAAGATTCTCTCAGTCAACAGGACACCCCAATCACTTATTATGTGGGTGATTCCTTATATGCCTTTGATGCTAATAGTGAAAGTTTTGGAAGGACCATCTTTTCCACTAGCTCGTTTTCAATAGCTAGAGAAGTAACTGCTTATGTCGCCACATAAGATCAATATGCTTCCAGTTCTAACAATTAAGAGCAAAAAATTGCTACTTTGGAAGCTAGTTTGAAGAACATGGCTGAGATGATGACATGCATGCATGTTGTGATTATGGCACAATATACAGTTGCACCGGTTGTGAATCTGGTTCCGACACAAGAAGCTGTAATAACATCAGCTCCCGTTAATATTGATCTGGGGGTACAGTCTCCTCACACCGCTTCCATTCCTACGCAGGCTATTCCAAGTCAATCTGGTGCTGGAGGTGGTACCTATCATGCAGTACCTCCTCCTAACATATCAAATCAATCCACTACTTCACAATCATCGGAAGATACCAATGATACCGTAAAAATTTTACGCATTCAATTTGAAACTTTTAAACAAAAAGAAGGCTTGCATAAGCTTGGGATCAAACTGCCCTATCCCATAGAATGGAAAGAAGTCCAATTTTCTCCTAAATACCAACCCCTATTATTATACTGTTTGATGATAGCACATCCCCAAGTCAATACCTTAATCATTTTGAAGTAATGACTGATCAACTTCAACCAAATGATGCTCTTCTTACTAGAGTATTTGTCGGTTGTTTTGCTAGTACGATATATGACTGGTATCGTAGTTTACCAGATGGTTGTATAACCTCTTTCTCTAGCTTCAAACAAATATTCTTGGAACAATTTTATGAGGGAACCAACGACATGACTATGTCTGCTCTCATCAAAATCAAACAATAATATAATAAAACTACTGAACGTTTCGTTGAACGATTCCGCCGTGAAGCACTCAAAATGCCTCTTGGAACTCCAGATGCTTTGACTATAGACACTTGCAAATCAAATCTGTTGCCTATAATCAGCATGTGGACAGGATCGACACAGTTTCAGGACTGGCCTTCCTTCACAGTGAACGCCAAAGCAGCAGAAGAGAGCGCTGACAAGTTCAAACAATTAGGTATTCAAATGCCTAACCTTGACAAAGATGAACACGCTATACTAAATAATAGTGGCCGTCAGAACATTCGCAAGAGCAAGAAGACTTTGGCTATCAATCTCAAAGGCAAAGAAGCTCTAGCTATCAATATAAGTCAGCCAACATCTACCCCAACAGCACCACCACAAAGGACACCACGTCCAAAAGAAGAATACTCTTTTGATGAAGATGATATCATGAGTATCTTTGATTGTCTGATCAAGAGCAATAAACTTCAACTGCTAGAAGCAAAACGTCCAAAGGAAGTTGGTAAGACTAAACATACTAAATATTGTGTTTACCGCAGATTTATTGGACATCCAACTCGAGCATGCTATGTGCTCAAGGGTAAAATTCGGGAGATGGTCAATTCCGGTGCAATCACTCTCCAACAAGACGAGAAAACGGTAACAGATAACGTCGTCTCTCTATATTTTATAGATTTTTTGGCTCAACTTGTGCAGGACGGCATCATCCCCATCCCAATAACTACTCTGGAGATTGTTAATCTTCCACCTGCACGAACTGATGGTCTTGTTCCTCTGTTTTCTAATAAAGGAGAAATTATGTAGATCCATCCAGATTTAGTGGCTGACTTTTAAACACTGTCTTCCTCCACCAAGTCTAAGAAGGCCACTAAATATAAATCATGTCATATGATTTCATTGGGTGAACATTGTCTTCCACCTCTAACTGCTATCTTTATCTCAGCAGCAAATAATCCTTCTTCTTCCCCTGCTGAGACAACATTGTCAAAGTCAGAATCCAAATATCAACCAGCTTTCCATCTGTACAGTCCACAGTCTCGTGAACTAATGACGAAAACAGGATATGATCTACAAAAGGTCTCTGGTTTGAACCATGAAAAGGTATCTCCTGTACCTCTTTCCCTATGTCTTTCTCACAACCAATCTCGGGTTAGTTTGGGTTACTGGACAAACTCTTCATCTTTTCAAAAGAAACCTTCCAGAAATAAGATCCAGGCAAAGAGTTACAATATGGTGTCCTTCGAACCTGTATCCGAAGAAGAAGCCTTAACTGGTACCAGGTCTGAGAAATCTTACCTAAGAGACTATTCAGAAGGTCAAGAAAACCCTGCTCCAGCTCTGCAGGCTCCTCAAGCATCATCTTCTCTTGCTGTCAATGTTCCATCAGCTTCATCACCTCCAGTAGAACCAACTCTTTCCAAACCGACGAGAGCCGACAAAGGAAAACAGCATGTCCATTTTGATAAAGTATTGAAGAAGACTTTAACTTAGGGACTCGATAAGCCATATAACTTTGATATACTGACTCAGCTGGCTAATATCCCGGCAAGATTGTCAATCTTTGACCTACTCCGTCTCTCAAAAGAAACTCGAGAGACATTGAGTGAAGCTTTGATGCAAGCTGATACTTGTCTAGCACTGTCACGACCCGCACCCGCTTTTCGGATATGAAGCGTGTCCAAGCCCAGCCTACGCCGCAGTGTCGGCGGTAGTACGCTGTCTATACACAAGTTACGGCAATCTAGAATCACATGGTAAACTATATCTCATCCACAGAATAATCGAATCAATCAAGATCAATAAAAATACCCAAGAAACTGAATAATATAACTGAATATATCCAAGATTAAATGTCATGTCCGGTGGACACAAATCTACTACCAATAGACGGAAAAATAGAGAAATACAAGAAATGAACCAACTGAGTACAACCTGCTAACCAAGTAACCTCAACTGTAAAGCACCGTGATCTGAAGCTAACCCAAATCTACTCTGTACTGCTCCTGACTCAAACTCGGCTAACCTGAAGAGATCATCAGGTCCTCAGAGGACTAGCAAGATACATAAAAATGAGCCTTTCTAACAGTTTATTATGCATGGAGGAAAATACAGAATAACAATTTAAACTGAGCAATGAATAAAGTACGAAACTATACACTATCTACATATAGATGAACTGCTGAAAAAGGACTAGAAAACTCATGTCAAGATGTCAACGAATAACCGAAACGAATACTCAAACCCTCGTCCCTAGTGTGGACTCGCAGGTTTGAACTACTAACTCTCGTCCCTAGTGTGGACTCGCAGGCTAGCATCACCCTCGTCACTAGTGTGGACTCGCAGGTATGAGACATATACTACTAACCCTCGCCCCTAGTATGGACTCGCAGGCTAGCATCACCCTCGTCCCTAGTGTGGACTCGCAGGTGTGAGACATATACTACTAACCCTCGTCCCTAGTGTGGACTCGCAGGCTAGCATCACCCTCATCCCTAGTGTGGACTCGCAGGTGTAGACCAAATACTACTAACCCTCGTTCCTATTGTGGACTCGCAGGTTAGCTTCAAGGATTCAAGACACGGAGGTAAAAGCAGTTCAGTTCACGACTCACGACACGACTCGATCAAGGCACAAGTGAACACGACCAGTAAGACGCAAAGCTAACTGTGAACACGGTCTATATAGCAATGATACAAGTATATAAATAGGATATAAAAGTTACATGGCAACAATATGAGAAAACTGGATAATAATAAAAGAAAGTGCATGTAAATAAAGTTGTGTAGAAAGGCAAGGTATACTTGCCTGGGGTCCTGAGTTGCTGGCACGGGTCAAAATTCCGTGTCAATGTCCAAGTATCCTGTTTAATAATTCATAAGGATCAATACATGATTTTGAGATTACACAAATAAGTCTATCTATTGGTTAATTAGGCTTTTAGGTCATGATTTCCCTATCTAATATAACTAAAGTTCTTAACTAGATAGGATAGGTTTGTCTTTGGGATGCTATCTATAAGTCGATCACACACCATTGTTTGTATTTGAATCTTGCCCATATACTACCATGCCCTTAGTTACTAGGCTAATGCTTCCTGCACACTCTAACCCAATCCCTGTTACCTGAAATGCACCTTGCAACTAATGTGCTAGTATGTGAAAGATACTTCAAGTCCATTCTCACATGGCCCACCACATATGGAGACCACCATACATGTGAGACTGTAACAAAGTCATACCCATAGAAAAACTGAATTCGAATGTCAAAAGGACAGAGTAAGTAGCCTCAATGGCAAGGCCTCATCTGGGTAGACCCAAGGAAAGGTGAATGATACATTAGTGTACCATTAAACAAGAACTGGGGGCTGGATATATACAAAAAAGGGCCAGTACACTAATACTATTTAAGTGTAGTAAATGACTTCATGAACCAAAGTATAGGTTGATATATCGGCTGTACAGAACAAGGGACAAGTCTGGATCATGATATGGTAGTGCAATTGGGACTACAGTGGCTAATTGATGAAGCAGTGATCAAGTAAAATACAGGGCATGACTTGTATAAGGATGCAGGACACTAAACATATGCTGTGAATGAAGAATTCAGGATATGCATTCTACCCCTTGCTAGTACACTTGATTTCTAACTCCAGGTTCATCAAGTGTTACTGAAATACTGCATGCGCCTTCAGTCCAGTACTGATACCAAGGGACTGAGTCTTCCATACGAATCGAGAGTTCAAGAATGAACAGCAGTTCACTCTGAACTGTGGGGGCAATTACAAATGGGTACAGGGGACATCAACCAAGGTTTGTACATCACTTAAACATTTTGATCAGCCCATGTAAGCTTGCAGAAAAAGAATTGCCTGAACACATGGGGATATGCAATGCCTATACTCATTACCCGATCTGAAACTGATACCCACACCAGTGTTCTCTACCATACCGTAGGTTTTTGGTACAACCTACTTGTTAATGATGTGCATGACAAACAAGAATAGGAATTTGGACTGATACAAATGCTCCAGAACAATGTATGAGTGGCAATGTCAGTTTGATCATTAAATCATATGGACTGCTATGTCCAAACATATTGTAACTTAATATCATTTATCAAATTCGATTCCAAACATAAACTCCCATGCATTTTGGTATGGATTCCCAATTTTCCCTATGAAGCTGATGCAATAAGATACCATATTACCCTTGATATCCCCTATTCTCAGGATATTGCCCTTGCAATACCTGTACACCTGTGTTTCACAGGTCAAATAGAACCTGCCCACATGCCCCAAGACTAGGTGCTTGCCTAAGTGAAGCCTCAGCAGTCTCCTTAATATCCTCAGGATACTCTTGCAACAGGAACACTATTTCTAGTACCTAGGCTATACTAGGAGGCCCTCCTTATTTACTGGTACATCTTAGATGTATCAGTCCTTTGGTTCTAGAGAGTTGAAGTCCTCTCATTTATTTATATGCAGCCATAACTTTAATTCCTTTGAGGTTCATCCAGGTACATCCCTGACTTCACTGGGTCATCCATTACTACTCTGGACTCCTTTACATCATTACCTACCCCATACTTCTAACAAGGCCTAAATAGGAGTATCAGGAATATTGATATCCCTATGATACAACTGGCTTGGTTGGTACTCAATGTGCACACAACCATATGCATAGAGTAGGGCTGAACCTATATTGTTTCAGGACTTAAAACAAAGTCAGATGGCTGTAACACTTGGCACATCATATGTGGGCTGATGCACAAGAATTCAAATGGGTTCATGTATATAATGGGTTTGTATATACAAGGATGAATATCATGGCAATACTGGTACCCTGCCATCCAAGACTGAACATCACCCTAAAGGTTTACTTTCTGTATTAACTAAGGGTCCATACCCTGCTGGGCAAATCCCAACAGTAGAGTGACTTGGGGTCGTGTCCATTTGATTCTGAATACTCCAGGTATATCACAGAGTTCCTGGTTTAATGTGAGTGTAGTAGGAAAAATGGTGCAGGGTGTCTCTTGTGTGAACCAACATGGTGGTACAAAGTACTGGTGCAAGTCTCCCTACTGTGTTGGTGAACTGTTATAGGACTTTGCTTCCAGTCAAGCATTGATAGCAAGCCTGACATCAATCTAACACAAAGGACAGCCTTCGTAAGTCAAATAGAGGAAATCAACCATATCCCATACCCTGTTACAATGGTACTAACTCGGATACTCTGGTATCCTAACTGACTCTTGAAACCAAAACTTATGAACACGGATGATTCACTCCACAACTATATACCCCTTGTATATGTATATGAGTATAGTAATACTAATACACAAGGACCCATATGGGTAGGCTTCTTAGGACAGGGTCATATGCTACCTACCTATTGTCAGTAACTTACTCCTACCATGGGCACTCGCCTGCATCAGTTTGATGGGGTATGTGATGCACATTGGTTCCACAGATACAGGGTATATATATGATCCACTACAATAGCTATATGCCGATACAAGGTACATGGTTGGATCTTTATTCGATTTCTCGGTTGCCATTGGCTTGGGATACCTATGGTTTACAACCTGCTGTACTCATTATTATTCAATCACAGTTCAATTATTGCTCCTAGTCATTAATACAATCACTTGTGCTACAGAAATTATTGATTGTGTTAGGGACTCGGATGATCTAATTACAGAGATAGGAAATACCTGTTCAAGGAGGTTCGAAGGCTCCTAGCCTGCTAATGCTGAAGTTGATCCCGACTTGAAGGAACACAGGGGCGATAGAGGGACGATTAGGGTTGGGGTCGGCTACTACCTTCATCTATATATACAACTTGTTGATGAACCTGGGGTTGATGGAGAGATAGGATGGGAGAATTCAATTCTATCTATTGTTCGAATTCAAATCGAATTCGAAATCTTGAAGTTTGAAGCTGCGGTTTGAAGGGAAGTTTAAATAGAAGTTAAATGCATATAGGTCCCTATCAACTTATTTATTACGCATTGGTCCTTCTGCAGATCTTTAAAGGAATTTTTGAATAAGTGACCTTGGCATTAAGGCCCTTGTCATTTACTCTTTTGCACTTCCTGTTGTATTTCAATGAAACAAATATTTAAACACCACCATACATTGGACAAATGACAATAAATAAATAAATAAACAAGAAAAAAAATATACGAGGAAAATTTTTGGTCAAGGGGTTGACAAGCACTCCTCAAGAAGCCAGAGGAAGAGCCTGTTGTTAGGGTTATATACTAAAAGCATCACTTTTGTAGTAACCTTATTTGTTTAAATTTTGAATGAGAATCATATGGGCAAATGTTTGCATATTGTATTTGTTGCAAGTGTTAATGCAAATGTCTGATATTCTATATTGTAGATAATATGGTGTGTGGTGTCACACAGAAGATCATATTATCAGTTTCCTATGGAGTATATAAATAGTTCACAACCTAGATGGACTTGGACAATCTATTGGAAAGGTTGTAGTATAATCTGGTATTAGTCTATCTTGACTATAGGTTTACACTAGTACACTTTGTGTGTATTGAACAGGACCACTTGAGGTTGTTCTCTTTGTACTAACTACATAAGAGAACAAACACCTCTGTTATTATGGATGTTTATGCTCTTAATCCGGGTATAATAACGGACATGTATATGCAGTGTGCATTACTTTGACTCATAAAAGAGTGAGATTCATTATGGATCAACAACCTCTATGAATTGGGTAATAACATTGTATGTATGATGGGCTATTGATTATAAATGGAATCCATGTCCCGATACATCGGGTTGATGATGTCCTCTTAAGGAGCTCATAAGGATTGTCATGTAAACCCTGCAGGTAGAATATATCCAACATGACAAATAAAGTTGAGCGGTACTACTTAAGGATAAAAGATGTCGAATCAATATAGTTGTCAGTAACTTGATTTGATTGACGGACATACGATATCTTAACATGGGGAGCCAAACGAGAATATAATAAAAGGAGCCCACAAACATAATTTGGGATTATGAAGGTAGTACAACAATAGCTCATTAGTAGACCGAGCTATTGTTAATGGGCCTGGATTATGTGTTCGGGCTGAATACGGGATATCCTCTATTCTCTGGCCGCCAGATTACTGATCCAAAATATAAAATTTTCTCTAAATTCGTGATTCACGTAAGGAGAGAAAGAGATGGCTGCCAAGGCAAAGAAAAGGTTGGGAGATCGTCGCCCACACGACGTCCAACTCGAGGAAGGAATACGTGCAGAAGATCTTAGGGTCGTCCGCTCGAGATTGCCAGGAATTACTTGTCTTCTTTTCGCCGCAGGTATAATTCGTGAACCCTACTTTCCGCCTATGAAGGGTTAGAACACGTATTGGATCTGTTTAACTTTCTATCGATCAATACGCACACCAAAGGAAGGGTCCTGGGAATCCCCAGTTCCATCAATTGGTATTAGAGCTACTTTGGATCTACGTATTGAGTGATACGTCCATGTTGTCCAATAAAACCTGTGCTATGTAATAGTCGGTAGATGTAGATCTGTTCTAACTCGATTTTGCAGGCATCTTAGATCCAACTATTATGGTCAAATATTTTTTTTTATTGTGTTGTTTAAACCACGGACATGTCGTAGATGTTGTTGTTGCTGTGGATGTAATTAAAATCACGAGGGTTGATCGTGCTTATTATTTTAATTTTTTAATCTAGATTATGTGTGAACTCCTTCGGGCTGTTTCTGACGTCGGACGAGATGCTGGTTTTAAGCAGTCCAGAGGCAGACAGATGATTTTTGATGAAGGAATCGACAGCCAAAACCTAAAAAAAAAAAATCGGGGCGCTACCCCGAACCCCGCGACCTGACCAGGCAGGTCGAACCCGGTATAGATCTGCGCAGCGCCAGATTTTAGATTCGGATAGTTGAGGACGGAGCAGCAAAGATGGCCATAATAGTTGGATATTTTCTCTTATTTTTGTCATTTTGCTTTTTTTGATTATGCATGTTTATTATTGTGTGGTTGTTTTTTTTAAAAAACCAAGCCTACATTAATAATGGACAACATGGACATAATATCAACTAGTAAAAAAAACTCTCATTGTTAAATAACTAAGTGGGAGAGGATTTTTATTTAGTATAAATCCTATGGTCTCCATTACTGGTTTGTAGGTGATGTAATTATACTTGCGTGTTTGCTTTAGTGCTTTCCTCCATATTGGATGAGTATAATTATGGATCACCAGTACAAACTTCCTTAGGGATAATTGTAGAAAGTTACCTAGTATGTGTTCACTTCTCCATCTGAAGGAACTCATTACAAGGTAATGGACTTAGTATTAAGTAATGGTATACACTTAGATACAAATAATGGTATCCTCCCCATCGGAGTCACTGCTATTATTTGTATGACCAGAGCAAGACCAGCATATTAATTTTATTTTTCATAAAGTTATATTGACATGATAGTAAAATTAATAAGAAAAATCTACTTGAACAAAGTTGAATTTGTATACGTCCACACTATCGTGGCATGCTAAATTCATGGTGTTCAAGGTGTTGGTGAATTTTTTATTATTGTTTTGAGGGAATCAATATTTTAATTCAAAAAGTTTTTTTTGCCCTACATAATTTTATTTATGTGATTTTCAGGATTTCAAAAATGGGTTCTTTCAGTCCACTTATGGTGATTCTTAAAGAAAATAAACTTACTAGACCTAATTATATTGACTGGAAACGTAATTTGGATATTGTTCTGACTGCTGAGGAGTACAAATATGTACTTGTTGAGGAATGCCCACCTAAGCCTGATGCTAACTCTGATGAAGAGGTCAAAGAGGCTTATAGAGTGGAAAAAGGCAGATGAGATGGCGCGGTGTTACATTCTGGCATCTATGTCAAATGTACTGCAACATCAGATCAGGCCATGGCCACAACTTATGACATGATGTATAACCTCAAGGAACTCTTCGGACATCAGAGTAGAGCAGCTAGGCAGTTTGCTATAAAATGTTTGATAATACAAAAATGGCTGAGGTTACAATAGTAAGGGATCATGTTCTTAAGATGATGGGTCATCTAAATGCGATGGAGATCCTTGGAGCTGAAATCGATAGGGAAACCCAGGTCGATATCATTCTCGGGACTCTGTCTAAAAGTTTTGACAATTTCTGCCTTAATTACAACATGAACAAAAGGTTGTATAGTTTGGCAGAACTTACAAAAGAGCTACAGGATGCTGAATCTCTCTTTAGGCAGAGTAGTCATGTTTTTGTTTCTGAAAAGGCTTTACTTCTAAGCCAAAAGGCGGTAAGAAGAAGAATAACATTCAGAAACAGGCAAACTCAGCAAAGAAGGGCATGAGACCTCAAGGCACGGTGAAAAAGCCGAAAGGCAAATGTTTCAAGTACAAAGGGTCAGGACATTGGAAGACTGATTGTCCACTTCTCAAACAAGGGAACAAAGAAGGTATATCTCATTTACTAGTAGTTGAAACATGTTTAGTGGTGTTATCTACCGGCACCTGGTGTGTAGATACATGAGCCACTAATCATGTCTGCAACACATTACAGGGGTTCCAGGAAACCAGACGGCTCAGTGATGGAGAGATATGCTTATTCATGGGTAATGCTACAAAAGTATCGGTCGTTGCATTAGGAGATGTTACTTTATCTTTTGGTAGAAATAAGTCTTTGACATTGAGAGATTGTCTTTATGCACCTTCACTTAGAAGAAATTTAGTTTCTGTTTCTATGTTAGTTAAGGATGGATATTCAGTTTATTTTAATGACAATATTGTTATTAGAAAGAATAAATATTTTCTGTTCTGGTGCATTGGTTGATAATTTGTATGTCATTAATCCTATTTCGCCTACAATGCAACTTATGGAAATGAATAATATGTCATCTAACTTAAATAAGAGAAAAGAACCTTCTTGTATGAACCAAACATATCTTTGGCACTTACGATTGGGGCATATTAACCTAAGAAGGATTCAAAGACTGGTTGAAGATGGACCTTTGAATTCATTGGAAGTGGAGGCACTACCAGTCTGTGAATCCTACTTGGAAGGTAAAATGACCAAAAGACCTTTTACGGCAAAGGGGTATAGGGCCAAAGATGTGTTGGAATTGGTTCATTCTGATTTGTGTGGACCCATGACTATCCAAGCTAGAGGTGGCTTTGAATATTTTGTCACATTTATTGACGATTATTCAAGGTATGGATACATTTATTTGATGCACCGTAAGTCTGAGTGCTTTGAGAAATTCAAAGAGTACAAGGCTGAAACGGAGAAACGTCATAGAAAATGTATCAAGTCATTACGATCAGATCGTGGTAGCGAGTACCTCTTTGGAGAGTTTAGATATTATTTATCAGAGGCTGGGATCGCATCCCAATTGACTGCACCTGGAACGCCCCAACAGAATGGTGTAGCCGAAAGAAGGAATAGAACCCTTATGGAGATGGTTAGATCAATGATGAGTTATTCGGATTTGCCAAATTCGTTTTGGGGATATGCCTTAGAGACTGCAGCTTATATTTTGAACTTGATTCTTCTAAGTCAGTACCTCTTACTCCCACAGAGCTGTAGATTAGGCGTAAGCCTAGTCTGAAACTCGTATTTAGGGTAGTCCATCACATGTGCTGAATGGGAAAGCAGATAAGTTGGAATCTCGTACAGAAGTATAGGCTATCCAAGAGGAACGAAAGGAGGTTTATTTTATAGTCCTAAGGATCAGAAGGTCATTGTTAGCACCAATGCCCGATTCTTAGAGGAAGACTATGTGATGAACCATAAACCCACAAGTAGAGTTGTTCTAGAATAACTGAGACGTGAGACACCAAGTACTTCAGTACCAACAGTGTAAGAGGATGAACCACAAATAACTGTACAACGTGTCACAAATGTTACACCACAACCGATAGTGCTTCGTCGTAGTGGAGGGTTGTGATACAACCTGATAGATATATGTTCTTGGGAGAGTCGTCAGACTTCGTCCCTGAGGAACAAGATTATGATCCCTGTACCTACAATGAAGCACTCCAAGATAAAGATGCATCTGAAATAGAATCTATGGATTCTAATCAGGTCTGGGAGCTTGTAGAACCACCCGTTGGTGTAAAAGCCATTGGATGCAAGTGGGTCTATAAGAAAAAGAGGATCAGACGGTAAGGTTGAAACCTTTAAAGCTCAGCTTGTAGCAAAAGATTTTACTCAAAGAGGGTATCGATTATGAGAAAACCTTTTCTCCTGTAGCCATGCTTAAGTCTATTCGGATTCTTTTATCTATTGCAGCTCATCTCGATTATGAGATTTGGCAAATGGATGTCAAGACAGCTTTCCTTAATGGAAGTCTTGAGGAAGACATCTATATGAAGCAACCAGACGGGTTCATTGAAAAGGGCCAGGAGCATCTTGTTTATAAGCTCAAGAAGTCCATTTATGGACTTAAGCAAGCTTCCAGATCTTAGAACATATGTTTTGATCAGGTAATAAAATCCTATGGATTTGATCAATGTCAGGATGAATCATGTGTATACAGAAAGTTTACGAAACGTGGTGGTGTTCCTAGTACTTTATGTGGATGACATCTTGCTCATTGGAAATAATGTGAAGGTATTATCTGATGTAAGGGTATGGTTATCCAAACAGTTTGATATGAGGGATTTGGGAGAAGTAGGTCACATCCTTGGGATCAAAGTTCTACGAGATCACAAGAAAATGTTGGGCTTATCCCAAGCTTCCTATATCGATACTGTACTAATTCGTTTTAATGCAAAATTCTAAGAAAGGTTTCTTACCTTTTAGACATAGAATTGCTCTATCAAAGGAGCAGTGTCCGAGGACACCTAAAGAGATAGAGAACATAAGGCAGTTCCTTATGCTTCAGCAGTAGGAAGCTTAATGTATGCAATGCTATGTACGAGACCAGACATCTGCTTTACTGTAGGCATGGTCCAGATATCAGTCTATCCAGGACAAGAGCACTGGACTGCCGTAAAGCATATTTTGAAGTACCCAAAAGGACTAAAGAGTATATGCTAGTTTACCAGGCAGATAGTTTAGTTCCCTTGGGTTATACAGACTCAGATTCTCAGTCATATAGGGATTCCAGGAAATCTACCTCAGGTTATGTGTTTACTTTGGAAGGTGGAGCCATTATGTGGAGGAGTATCAAGCAAAATATTGCTGATTCCACCATGGAAGCCGAATATGTGGCAGCCTCTGAGGCAGCCAAAGAAGCGATTTGGCTCAGAAACTTTCTGTTGGACTTGGATGTGGTACCTAGTTTGTCTAAGTCTATTACACTTTATTGTGATAATAGTGGTGCAGTTGCAAACTCGAAGGAACCACGAGCCCATAAGACAGGCAAACACATTGAGCGCAAGTACCATCTGATACGAGATTTCGTAAAGAAAGGAAAAGTTATTGTATCAAGATAGCATCAGCCGACAACCTAGCTGATCCCTTTACAAAGAGCTTACCAGCTAAGGCTTTTGACAGTCATGTTGAGGGAATGGGAGTCAGATGTGTAGCAGTATGGCTTTAAGTATAAGTGGGAGATTTGTAACAGTATACTGAAAAGCAATGCTTTGAGTATAAGTGGGAGATTGTTCGGGTTATATACTAAAAGCATCACTTTTGTAGTAACCTTATTTTCTTAAATTTTGAATGAGAATCATATGGGCAAATGTTTGCATATTGTATTTGTTGCAAGTGTTAACAAATATCTGATATTCTATATTGTAGATAATATGGTGTGTGGTGTCACACGAAGATCATATTATCAGTTTCCTATGGAGTATATAAATAGTTCATAACCTAGATGGACTTGGACAATCTATTGGAAAGGTTAGTGTAATCTGGTATTAGTCTATCTTGACTATAGGTTTACACTAGTACACTTTGTGTGTATTGAACAGGACCACTTGAGGTTGTTCTCTTTGTACTGACTACATAAGAGAACAAACACCTCTGTTATTATGGATGCTTGTGCTCTTAATCCGGATATAATAACGGACATGTATATGCAGTGTGCATTACTTTGACTCATAAAAGAGTGAGATTCATTATGGATCAACAACCTCTATGAATTGGGTAATAACATTGTATGTATGATGGGCTGTTGATTATAAATGGAATCCATGTCCCGATACATCTGGTTGATGATGTCCTCTTAAGGAGCTCATAAGGATTGTCATATAAACCCTGCAGGTAGAATATATCTGATATGACAAATAAAGTTGAGCGGTACTACTTAAGGATAAAAGATGTCGAATCAATATAGTTGTCAGTAACTTGATTTGATTGACGGACATACGATATCTTAACATGGGGAGCCAAACGAGCATATAATAAAAGAAGCCCATAAACATAATTTGGGATTAGGGAGGTAGGGCAACAATAGCTCATTAGTGGACCGAGCTATTGTTAATGGGCCTGGATTATGTGTCGGACTGAATACGGATATCCAGATCCGTTAGGAGGCCTAACCCTAATTTCTCTTCATGGTCCCTGTCGTAGCCTATATATATCCTCTATTCTCTGGCCGCCAGATTACTGATCAGAAATCTAAATTTTCTCTAAATTCGTGATTCACGTAAGGAGAGAAAGAGAGGGCTGCCAAGGAGAAGCAAAGGTTGGGAGATCGTCGCCCACACGATCCAACTCGATGAAGGAATACGTACAGAAGATCTTGGGATCGTCGCTCAAGATTTCCAGGAATTACTTGTCTCCTTTCGTCGCAGGTATAATTCGTGAACCCTAGTTTTCACCTATGAAGGGTTAGAACACGTATTAGATCTGTTTAACTTTCTATCGATCAATACGCACACCAAAGGAAGGGTCCTGGGAATCCCCAGTTCCATCACCTGTAACTTGTCTTCAATGTCATAGTGTGATGGAGCTGATGCCAAATATCACCGTTACACAAGATGATATGCTCTTGGAAGATAATCGTCATGATCGAACCCTCTACTTCACGGGATATGTCGATACCATGAAGGTTGATCGCATTTTGATCGATCCTGGGTCTGCACTTAGCATCATGCCAAAGACTCTACTAGATGTTAAAGATTCCTGTACACAATCTTTCAACAACCATCACGACAATCCTAGGATTTAATTCTGGAAGAAGTAAACCTTTGGGAAAGATCCGCCTGAAAGTTCAAATAGGCAATCTTCGTACAAAGGTTACTTTCTATGTGATCGATAATCATGGCTCTTATAATGCTTTGCTGGAAAGACTATTTCTTATGAGCATAACATTGTACCATCCACTCTACATCAATGCTTCAAATATGTAGATGTTGGAGAGGTTCAGAAGGAAGTAGCCGAACTGAATCCTTTCAGGGGCATTGAAGTGTATTGTACTGATTCTCGGATATACAAGGAAGAGTTGTAAGCCCCTGAATATTTTAACTATTTTTAAAATAAGGAATTATATTTTAAATAGCATTTTTATCCTTAAAATAAGTTATTATAATTTTGGAATTTTCTAAGATTTTTAAATAATTTTTATATTTTTATATAATTTTATAGCATAAATATCAATCTATAAATTATTAAATATCAATTTGTAATTTATTAAATTATTTTAATATCGATTTGTAATTTACTGAATTGTTTTAATTTTAGTTTGCAAATTATATTTGCAAACTGAGAGGCAGTAGGGTTAATTGTAAAACCCCAAAATTGGGGGACCTAGTGCAAACTACCCATCACCCCCACGATCTTCTCTCGTCTCCCTCACCTACGACCGACGACCACCTCTCCGACGACCCGGCCGACCTAACCCTAATTCAACCAACTTCCGCGACCCTATAAATTGATCCCGACCCCAAAACTAACCCTAACCCTACATATTTCCTGACCACCCCAGCACCGCCCGACCCCTTTCTTCTTCGACGACCACTCGCCAAAAACATAAAAGCCTAGGTCTGCTACCACCACCCCTACAGCCCGCCACCGCCTCCAACTACCGCTATATTGTTCGCCACGATGTGACGAACTCAGCGCCACCTTCCTCCGTCGACCCCGACGCCTACAGCCGCCGTCAGGACCCCCGACAACTTCCTCGCGCCGGACACGTACGTGTCCCTACGTATTTTCTTCACCCCCGTATCTCATTTTCATGTGGATAGGTCTATTCGTGTCGGTGAGTTTGATGGTGGACTCGGACACGAGAAACTCGTGTCGTGTGTGTGGTACACGCTTTGGACATAGGACTCGTGTGTCTTCGTGTCCCTAACTGTCATACACAAGACACAGAACTATGGGCTATTGGGTTTGGTTATTGGGTTTGGTTTATTTTCCAACCCGTTATTCTATTTCACTATAAAATTAACTCAGCCCTAACCCTAATAGCAAGCTCGAGCTGACCCACTGGTCAGCCGAGTGGCGCTCAGACCCACCCCCTATCCCAGTGGGCTGAGCTCGATCCCCCCTTTTGTTGTTCTTTTTTTTATTTTTTTGTTTTATATATATATATGTATATATTATATGTATTTTTTGACAAATATTTATTATATTATATTATATATATATATATGTATTTATTTAATATATTATATTAATATATTATATATATATATATTATATTATTATATATATAATTGTTGTATATCTATATAACGTATTTGTTGTATATGTATATTTTTCAAATACAATTTTGTGCAAAATATTATTATGTGTACAATTCACAAGTTATTTTTTATATAATTTTATGAATTTACATTTCACCACTTTAATATATATTATTAAAATACTTTAATATATATGAATTACTGTATTTTATTAATCATGGCCATTTGGTGTCCAAACCTAGCATAGGTTTTTGGGCCCAACTGTGTCTAAATACATTCAAGGCTTGTACAAGTCATATTGGACTTGATTCATGCTTTGGGTCTCGTATTGGACTTCGGTTCAATTCGTATACGTGGATAAAATAATAAATAAATATTATTATTTTCTAGAAATTGTACTTACTTGTTGTTTTTAAATTTTATAATAATTTTAATTGCTGTAAAAATATGGAAAAATTTGTATTTGAATACTATGTTAATTTAGCTAATTTAATATACTTTTTCTAGCATTTATTTGGTACATCTGGCATTTTATAAAAATAGAAAAATAGAACTCACTTTCAGGATACTTATGTTTGCTGATTTTTAATAAATATCTATGAGAGTTTATAAATTCCAGAAAAATTAGTATACATTTTTATAATTAACAAGGATCATTTGGTACTTTATTTTATATATAATTGAACTTTTTGTCTATCTTAAAAATTGTTGGAACACAGTGTACAGTCTGATTTAATTATTGATTAATTACGACTTACGATGTATTGTCTGATTTTGGGATATTGTAGTATTGGACCTCACCCTACCATAGTGTAAAGGCCCTAGAAAGTTAGTTTAGGTATTGTGTCACCCCATTGGTCTTCTATGCTAAAGTTTACCATTTGGCTAGGTGTCCAGTCAGAAAGTCGTGTCGCACAACTAGTATCTTAGTGTTTAACTTAGTATGAAAACTAAGTTTATGTATTATTTTTACAGTGACGAGACATGAGACATCTATAGCATTTTCTTCACTACCTTGCTTTGCTAGAGGCAAGTACCTCTACAAACTTTATTTACAGCATATAATGAATTGTGTATAAACCATGTTAAAATACCGATATCTAAAAACTGCAAGTCATATCTCTCTACATGTTTTTATATGCTTTATACTGCTCTCAGTATCCACCATGTTTTATGCTATTCTCAATCTCTCACATGTTTAGAATCTGGATTATGGGGAAACTGATAGTTGAGTACGTGATCATGCCCCCTCTACTAGCGAGCAAAGTTTTATTTTATATGTTACTACGCCGTAGGCCTTTATCTTAAAGCAGATTTGTGCATATGTACATCTATCGTCGTATCACTTGTACGGAAGTACATTTTATTATGTGCCCCTGTACATTGTACACCTATTGACGATCACGTACCTGCTATAGTTTTAAACATTACATATGCATCTATCTCTATGACATATGTATCCTTGCCATGATAGATTGTGATATGACATGATTCCTTTTTTTACACTCATGTTCATTTCATAATTCGTATATTTTGTTTGCTAGAATCAGTACTTGCTCCCGTCCTGACAGGATAATGTTGTAGGTATACTTACCGAGGAGGAGTTGCTATATGATTCCTATTATGGAGTTGCCGACGAGGATCAGGCTTTACTTTACGAGGATGTACCTGCAGGAAAACTCGTCTAGTTTGTGTAGTTGCTTGGGACCTTTGAGAGTAGTCATATTTTAGACTATGTATTTGGTAACTGGACCTGTATCCAGTTTTATATTTTGGACATGTACTCGAAACATATTTATATACCAAATAATTTTGTGTTTGGATATATTCTGACTCATTATTACATATAGAACTGTTAGCATACTTTCGTCTTATCTTATTTGTCTTTAGAACAGCTTACTACGCTTTATCTCAAGCGTAGGCTGGACATGACTCGGCCCGGCCCAACAATTTAGGTAGCAGATCGTGACATGTTTTTAGTGGTGGCCCATGCAGGTCCTGACTAAATTGTTTGGTTACATTTTTGTACCAAGCATGCCTACAGTTAGGAACTTAAGGTAACTAGACAACACCAGGAATGACATCTAGAATACCTAGAGGATTACTAGAATTGCAACATAGAAAACGCATCGCAACATATGTTCGCTATTACAAATTAGATTTTCTTGTTTATGATTGTTTCCTTAAAAGAGTCCTTATAAGTTCTTTTATTTGTTAGATGTTGCTCACCCGCTCATCCCAGTATGCCACACCTGAGAATGGCACACTTCCTATCCAGTCGATTGACTTGACCGATGCACCTCCACCTACCATACTCCCCCACTCCACAAATCCATCGACCCAAATGCCTCCACCACCTTCCATATCACAGTCCCAGCTGGACCCGATACTCCCACCACAACCTATTACTATACCTGCCCAGGCTTCCGTTACTCTCGACGGGAACTAACTGCTCACTCTGATCCAGGGGTTCCTAACGACCCATCAGGAGCATACCACCCTACTCTGCCAGAACATGGATCATTCCGAGGAGCGTACCATGGTCCCACCACCGGTAGAGCCACGGCAGAGAGCAGGGAACATCAAGGACTTCATGGGTTTGAACTCCAGAAAGTTTATGGGGACTGAGGGCATCATAGTAGCAGATGACTGGCTAGACTCGGTAGAGAGGAAGCTCCCTGGAGCTAGGTTGCCGGGTGACCCCCAGGTCGAGGAAGCGAGATTTTTGCTGACAGACTTGGCAGAAGTTTGGTTCAGGAATGAGCCGTTATTCGCAAGAGAAGGGCCACTTGGGATCAGTTTAAGATCCAGCTCAAGAAAAAATTCTTCTCGACCACCGCCAGGGTAGCCATGGGGCTACGATTTCAGAACATCCAGCAGGAGAACCATTCTGTTGACGAATATGCAGCAGAGTTTAGTCGTTTGAGCCGTTTTGCTCCTAGTCTAGATACAGACCCAGAGGAGATGACGCATAGATTTTGCCCTAGTCTAGTTCCAGATATTGGCATTCTCCTAGTGGCGAACGGGACGACTGACTATTACCAGAGCCTAGAGTTGGCCCAGAGTATAGAGGAGCGTCTTCTGGCTTACAAGAGGCCGGCTTCTGTACACCATGAGGGACCTTCCAAACGTCATGCTTTCCAGCGAAGAGCACCGATGCCGCACCAGCAGACATACCGTCCTCCCATACCACATCACCCAACCCCACTAGTTAGAGCCCCTGGACCTCAGTAGCAGAAGGAAGCTGTGTGTATATTCTGTAGGAGGCCAGGGCATAATTACTCCATCTGTAGGAAGAGGTTGAGACAGTGCTTAGCTTGTGGGTCTGCCACCCACCAGCTTCGGGAGTGCCCAGTAGCAAGGGTACCAGGTGCCGGACCACCATATTGAGGATCGTCGCTTCGACTCAGCAGCAGAGGTTCGGACAACATCTGCAGCAGCAAAAGGGACCCCATGGGAAGGCTTATAGTCTGGCTCTTGAGGCAGAGCCAGAGCAGGTTTCGGAGCCCGATTATTTGGCTGACGTCATCACAGGTCATGTTTATTTGCATACTTTTCTAGCTCTATGCTTGTTTGATTCCGGTGCATCACATAGCTTTCTGTCATTAGAGTTTTTACATAAACACCACTTAGTAGCTACACCTACCGAGGAGATGAGTAGAGTAATGACGGAAGGCGGACCAGTGCCCATTAGAGCTATCTATAGATGCTCTATTACTATAGCTGGAAGAGAGTTTAGGGGACGATTCTTTGTGATGCCACTCCCCGGGTATGATTTCATATTAGGGATGGATTGGCTTAGCTATGCTCACGCAGCTATAGACTGCCATGAGGGTAGTATTTTGTTCAGTCCTCCAGGCACGGAACCATTCAGTATCAGAAGGACAGGACCGGAGATCAACCTAGAGCCGAACTATTGTGCGACAGTTGGAGAGTTAGCACCGCCACATCCTATCATTAGGGAGTTTATGGATGTATTCCCAGAGGATCTTCCAGGACTTCCGCCTGACAGAGATGTGGAGTTCACTATAGATTTAGTACCGGGTTCATCACCAGTATCTCGGGCTTTCTATAGAGTGGACCCCAAGGAGGCCGTAGAGATAAAGGAGTAGATTGATGACCTATTGAAAAAGGGTTTCATTCGATCTAGTCCTTCTCCATGGGGAGCGCCAGTACTCTTTGTACCGAAAAAGGATGGCACAGTCCGGTTGTGTATTGACTACCGGGCGTTGAATACCATCACCATTAAGAACAAATATCCTCTGTCCATGATAGATGATTTGTTCGACCAGTTGAGTGGGGCGAAGGTATTTTCCAGGATAGATTTAAGATCTGGTTACCACCAGTGAAAGTTAGGACTGCAGACATCCAGAAGACAGCGTTCAACACGAAGTATGGGCAGTACGAGTTTTTGGTGATGCTATTTTGTCTCACAAATTTGTCAGCTGTCTTTACGAACTTGATGAATAAGATATTTCACCAGTATCTGGATAATTTTGTTGTAGTATTTATCGATGACATCCTGATATACTCGAAGACGCCGGAGGAGCACGCAGAGCACTTGCGAACATTTTTGGAGATTCTGAGGCAGGAGAGGTTGTATGCCAAATTGTCGAAGTGTGAGTTCTTTTTGGACCGAGTGGAGTTTCTCGGTCATGTATTCACTAGAGAGGGGATCTCAGTGGATCCCAGGAAGATTGCTGTCGTTGAGACATGGAAGGCTCCGACGTCAGTTTCAGAGATCAGGAGCTTCTTGGGACTAGCAGGCTATTATAGGAAGTTCATACAGGACTTTGCTAGGATAGCTGAACCCATAACAAAACTGATGCGAAAGGACGCAGAGTACATCTAGTTAGAGGACTGCTAGACAGCATTTAAGGAGCTGAAGAGGAGGCTGACGACCGCTCCAGTTCTGACATTACCTTCAGGATCTGGAGGTTTTACCATATACAGCGATGCTTCGGAAAAGGGACTAGGATGTGTCCTACAGCATCATGGGAAAGTGATTGCCATTTGGGAAGGATGCCAAGTACTTCGTCTCAGGACTTCCTCTCAGGACTTCGTCTCAGGACTTCCTCGTTCCCAAGGAGGGAAGGATGCCATTTGGGTCATCGTTAATAGGTTGACGAAGTATGCGCACTTCATACCCTTCAAGGTGGGGCTCTCCACCGAAAAGTTGGCGGAGCTATACATGCAGCAGATAGTTCGCTTATACGGAGTACCAGTGAGCATCATATCAGACCGGGACAGCAGATTCATGTCCCACTACTGGAGGAGCTTGCAGGAAGAGTTGGGCAGTCGGCTCAAGTTCAGTACAGCGTACCACCCACAAACAGATGGACAGTTCGAGAGGACGATACAGACGCTAGAGGACATGCTGAGGACTTGTGTACTGGACTTTGGCGGATCATGGGAGAGCCATATGCACTTAGTAGAGTTTTCATACAACAACAGCTACCAAGCCAGCATCGGTATGTCTCCTTTCGAGGCGCTATATAGACGATGATACCGTATACCGCTCTTTTGGGATGATATTGGGGATAGAGTTATGCTTGGGCCAAGATGATCACCGATGCAGCAGAAGTTCAGGATGATCAGACACAGACTCAGAGTTGCTCAGGATAGGCAGAAACACTTGGCCGATGCTAGTCACAGACCGATGGAGTTCGCTGACGGAGATATGGTACTGGTGAAGATATCACCTACTAAAGGGACGATTCGGTTCGGACGAGGCGGCAAGCTGAGCCCCAGATACATTGGGCCATTCGAGATACTTGGGAGGATCCGAGAGGTAGCTTACAGGGTTGCACTTCCACCCAACCTCGCAGGAGTTCACGATGTCTTTCATGTGTCTCAGCTGAGGAGATACGTTCCAGACCCCAGCCATGTGCTAGATCATTCAGAGTTAGAGATCGGACCGAGCCTTGCAGTTACTGAGCAGCCAGAAGAGATATTGGACAGAAGGGAGAAGAGGTTGAGGAACAAAGTTATACCCTTGGTCCGAGTAGCTTGGAGCCGTCACTCTCCGGGGAATCTACTTGGGAGAGGGAGTCGGACGTGAGGGAGAGATATCCTTACTTGTTCGACCTAACAGTCGCGAGGGAACCACTCGTTCCCGGTTGATACCTTAGAGGTTAGTCTTAATAGTAGCCTTAGTTTTTTTGTTTGCATTGCTTGCTATGTTAGAACGTTTGTAGAGTCTTCTATCCTTGTGAATTTTGAGGACGAAATTTTTCAAGGAGGAAAGATTTATAAGCCCCTGAATATTTTAACTATTTTTAAAATAAGGAATTATACTTTAAATAGCATTTTTATCCTTAAAATAAGTTATTAAAATTATTAGAATTTTCTAGGATTTTTATATAATTTATAGTTTAAAATCAATCTGCAAATTATTAAATATCAATTTACAATTTATTAAATTATTTAAATATCAATTTGTAATTTACTGAATTGTTTTAATTTCAGTTTGTAAATTATATTTGCAAACTGAGAGGCAGTAGGGTTAATTATAAAACCCCAAAAATTGGGGGACCTAGGTGAAAACTACCCATCTCCCCCCACGATCTTTCTCTCTCTCCTCTCTCACCTACGACCGACGACCACCGTCCCGACGACCCGGCCGACCTAACCCTAATACAACCGACTTTCCGACCCTATAAATCGACCCCACCCCAAACCCTAACCCTATACTATTTCTCGACCACCCTAGCACCACCCTGACCCCTTTCATCTCCGACGACCGCTCGCTAGAAACCTAAAAGCCTAGTTCTACTACCACCACCCCTACAGCCCACGCCACCGTCTCCAACCACCGCCATATTGTTCGCCACGACGTGACGAACTCAGCGCCACCTTCCTCCTTCGACCCCGACACCTAAAGCCGCCGTCAAGACCCCCGACAGCTTCCTCGTGCCGGACACGTACGTGCCCCTTCGTATTTTCTTCACCCCCGTGTCTCGTTTTACGTGGATAGGTCGATACGTGTCGGTAAGTTTGATGGTGGACTCGAACACAAAAAACTCATGTCGTGTGTGTGGTACACGCTTTGGACACAGGACTCGTGTGTCTTCGTGTCCCTAACTGTCAGGACACGAAGACACAGAACCATGGGCTATTGGGTTTGGTTATCGGGTTTGGTTTATTTTCCAACCCGTTATTCTATTTCACTATAAAATTAACTCAGCCCTAACCCTAACATCAAGCTTGAGCTGACCTACTGGTTAGCCGAGTGGAGCTCAGACCCACCCCCTATCCCAGCGGGCCGAGTTCGAGCCCCCTTTTGTTGTTCTTTTGTTTTATTTTTTTGTTTTTTTTTTGTTTTATTATATATATATGTATATATGTTTTATATATCTATATATATATATATATATATATATATTATATATATATATATATATATTATATATGTATATTTTTTTTATGTATATATATGTATATTTTTTTTTATATATTTTATATGTATATATTTTTTATACATATATATTATTATATATACTGTTTATAATATATACTGTATTTATTTATATATATTTTATATTAAGTATTTTATATATTTATATATATTGTATATATGTTCATTATATATAAATATCTATATATTTATGTACATATATATATAAATGTATTTGTTGTATATGTATATATATTTCGAATACAATTTTGTGCAAAATATATTATGTGTAAATTCACAAGTTATTTTATTATATAATTTTATGACTTGTATATTTTACCACTTTAATATATATTATTAAAATACTTTAATATATATATGAATTACTGTATTTTATTAATCATGGTCATTTGGTGTCCAGACCTAGCATAGGTTTTTGGGCCCAACTGTGTCTAAATACATTCAAGGTCTATACAAGTCATATTGGACTTGATTCATGGCTTTGGGTCCCGTATCTGGACTTCGTTTCAATTTCGTATACGTGGATAAAATAGTAAATAATTAATTAATTATTTTCCAAAAATTGTTACTTGATGTTTTTAATTTTTATATATTTTAATTGCTGTAAAAATATTGGAAAATTTTATTTGAATACTATGTTAATTTAGCTAATTTAATATAATTTTTCCACATTTATTTGGTAATTTTGGCATTTTATAAAAATAGGAAAACAGAACTCACTTTTAGGATACTTATGTTTGCTGATTTTTAATAAATATCTATGAGGGTTTATAAATTCTAGAAAAATTAGTATAATTTCTATAATTAACAAGGATCGTTTAGTACTTTATTTTATATATAATTAAACTTTTTGTCTATCTTAAAATTGTTGGAACACAGTGTACAGTCTAATTTAATTATTGATTAATTATGACTTACGATATTGTGTGATTTTGGGATATTGTAGTATTGTACCTCACCCTACCATAGTGTAAAGGCCCTAGAAAGTTAGTTTAGGTATTGTGTCACCCCACATTGGTCTCTTATGCTAAAGTTCACCATTTGGCTAGGTGTCCAGTCAGAAAGTCGTGTCGCAACTAGTGTCTTAGTGTTTAACTTAGTATGAAAACTAAGTTTATGTATTATTTTTACAGTGACGAGACACCAGACATCTATAGCATTTTCTTCACTACCTTGCTTTGCTAGAGGCAAGTACCTCTACAAACTTTATTTATAGCATATAATAAATTGTGTATAAACCATGTTAAAATACCGATATCTAAAAACTGCAAGTCATATCTCTACATGTTTTCATATGCTTTATACTGCTCTCAGTATCCACCATGTTTTATGCTATTCTCAATCTCTCACATGTTTAGAATCTAGATTATGGGGAAACCGATAGTTGAGTACGTGATCATGCCCCCTCTACCGTAGCGAGCAAAGTTTCATTTTATATGTTACTATGCCGTAGGCCTTTATCTCAAAGCAGATTTGTGCATATGTAAATCTATCGCCGTATCACTTGTACGGAAGTACATTTCATTATGTGCCCCTGTACATTGTATACCTATTGACGATCACGTACCTGCTACAGTTTTAAACATTATAAACATCTATCTCTATGACATATGTATCCTTGCCATGATAGATTATGATATGACATGATTCATGTTTATTACACTCTTGTTCATTTCATGTTTCATATATTTAGTTTGTCGAATAGTACTTGCTCCGTCCTGACAGGATAACGTTGTAGGTATACTTATCGAGGAGGAGTTGCTATGTGATTCCTATTATGGAGTTGCTGACGAGGATCAGGCTTTACTTTACGAGGATGTAACTACAGGGAAACTCGTCTAGTTTGTGTAGTTGCTCGGGACCTTTGAGTGTAGTCATTTTAGACTATGTATTTTGTAACTGGACATGTATCCAATTTTATATTTTGGATATGTACTCGAAACATATTTATATACGAGATGATTTTGTGTTTGGATTATTCTGACTCATTATTACATATATAATTGTTAGCACACTTTGGTATTATATTTTTTTCTTTAAAATAGCTTACTACGCTTTATCTCAAGCGTAGGCTGGACATGACTCGGCCCGGCCCAACAATTTGGGTAGCGGATCATGACAAGAGTTCATGAAGGTTGTATTGGCGATGGATAGTGAGAAAGATCCGAAAGATACTTCAAAAGATGTTCTCATGATCTCCGTCAAAGGACATACTACTCGTCCCTCTTCTTCTCAAACTTTGACTATACATCTTTTCTCATAACAAACAGCTTCCTAATGTAGAAAGGGAACAAAGGGTGCTCACCTCTTCTGAGCCTCTCTTTTGACCTTCGTCGTAACAAACTTTCACCTTCTCCTTCTCCTTTCCTTCTCCTTCTCCTTTCTCCTCCTCTGGTTATCAACCTTACTAAGCCTTCTGTTAAGGCTAAGAATCCTCCTTCTCCTCCTCTGGTTATTAACCTTACTAAGCCATCTTAAGGCTAAGAATCTTATTGTAAATGATGATGTACAAATCAATAAAGTAGCATCTCATTTACAGTATATTGATGTTCTTTATTATACTCGATGTTATTTAGAAATGCTAGATAACTTCGAACCACTTACCATAGAAGCAATTCAAGCTTCCACTTACCATAGGAGCAGTTCAAGCTTCCCAAAACGAAGTATTGCTCGAACCAATGCAGGACTCCTTCTTCTTAGTTCCTTCCAGGAAGAAAGATGAACTTTCTATACTTTTTAGTAAAGGAACATAACAGAAGATCACACCCAATGGTGAAGAAGAAAATCACGATAATGGAAGACTTCAACTGTCATTATAGTCAGCAATCAAAAGATGGGTTATAATTTTAAAGCTGTTCTCAAACGGTAAAGAAGGCAAACTCATATTATATCCCTGCTCCAAAAGGAAAATCACAACAATACTACACCAAATGACGGGGATTGGGTTATACTTCGCCAATACCGACTTCAGAAGCTTTGAATCCAAAAAAAGAAAAATCTAACTCTTCTGATTCTGTTTATAGGATTCAGACACAAGTTAGGGCACGTCCATCGAGTGACTCTATCTTCCAATATGGTAATTGTCGAGTTCTCGAAAGACGACGAAGACTTTGCCAAAGCCTCTGAATCTGATCCTTGGGCACAAAGGATGGATACTCATGGGAGCTTCGCTTTGAGCAACGTGAGCCACCTACCAAAAATCAGTTGGTTCAAGTCATGTTGGAAATAAAACTTTCCCAAAACCAATATTTGTCAGCAAAAGCCTACCTGAAGTGGATAAACAAGAACTAATCCAACTTATTAGGGAATACATTGATGTATTCGCTTGGAGCTATAAAGATATTTCGGGATTGGATCCTCAGATCGCTACCCATAAGCTCAACATTATGTCGAATGCGAAGCCAGTCAACAGCAATAGCGTGATTTTGACTTGACATGATGGATGCCATAGAAGCTGAACAAAGAACATAGCCAGCGGTTTGTCAGAGAAGAACAACATTCAGACTGGGTGGCTAATATTGTCCCATTTTTGAAGAAAACAGGAAAAGTCGAATCTATATTGACTTTAGAGACCTTAATGAGGCTTGTCCAAGGACGAATTTCTTCTTCCGATCACTGATGTCATGATTGATAATACATGCGAATTTGAACGAATGTCTTTTATGGATGGATTCTCAAGATATAATAAATCAAGATGCATCCAGAAGATGAGAAACATAAATCTTTTCGCACTCCTCTTGGAATCTATTGCTACACCGTCATGCCATTTGGTCTTAAGAACGCTGGTACAACTTATCAGCGGGCCATTAGTACTATCTTTCATGATCATTTATGAAAGACTGTTGAATGCTATATTGACGACATTGCTGTCAAAAGTTATCTAAAGGAAGACCACTTTAAAGATTTGAAACTATATTCGATCTAATGCGCCAGCATCAACTCAAGATGAATCCCACCAAGTCATTCCTGGGAGTCTCTAGTGGCAAATTTCTTGGATTCGTTATCACCTCTAAAGGTATACACGTTGACCCTGAGAAATTAAAGCCATTCAAGATATGTGTCCTCTACGCAACCTAAAAGAGCTACTAGAATTCTAGGAACGGCTTACGTATATCAGGAATTCATCTCAAATCTCTCTGGATGCTGTAGACCGTTCACTCAACTCATGAAGATAAAGGTGTGTCTTTTATTTGGACCGAAGAATGTCAGCAAGCATTTGAAGACATAAAGCGGTACTTGATGAACCCTCCAGTTCTAGTGCCTCTAGTCTTAGGAATACCCTTCCTGATGTATGTTCGAGCAATGGACCATTCCCTAGGTGCTTTATTAGCTAGAAGAATAAAGAAGGTCATGAACAGGCTATCTATTATCTTAGTCGTACAATGATTGGAGCTGAACATCGATATACTCCAGTGGAAAAAGAATGCATAGCTTTGATGTTTGTTGTTCAAAAGATGAGACATTATATCACTGGCCAAACTATTCATGTTATTTCTAAAGTTAACTCTCCAGGTCCTGATAAGAAGCCCAGTACACTCAATTCCAGGCTTGCAACATGGTCCATATTGTTAGCACAATATGATATGATCTATGTCCTCAAAAGTCTGTTAAAGGTCAAGCTTGCTGACTTTCTAGCAGCTCATCCAGTGCCCGAAACGTCTAAACTCTACGATGAGATTCCAGAAGAAACTTTGGATTCCAACATGATTTCAGAAGAAATTCTTACATGGCGTCTATTCTTTGATGGTGCATCCAGAATCGGATCAAAAGGTACTATTATTGCTGGAGTTAGAATCGTCCTCGTCTCACCAGAAGGGTTAGCTATTCAAAGAGCTTATTCTTTAGATGATTCGTGTTCCAATAATGACTGAATACAACGCTCTGTTCATTGGTCTCCAATTGGCTAAACAATTAGATATTGAGTATCTTGAAGTTTATGGAGACTCTAAACTGATTGTCAACCAAGTTAGAGGCACGTACGAAGTTCGACATCAAGATCTGGTCCCATATCATGATGCAGCGATCAGGATAGCTACTTCATTCTTCATCAAGCATATACACCGAGCATGTAATACAGAGGCTGATGTACTCGCTAATCTTGCTGCAGTGTTAGCAATTCCAGTAAGAAGGCAACAAATGATCATCATCACTAACAGAGAGTTATTTTGCGTCGAGAATAACTTAAATATTGAAGTCAACAAGTCAAACATGGAATTCAACAATTCGTTGTGTCACTTTCCGTTTCTAGAATACGTATTTTTAATACATGTACTGCTTGAATGAATTTATTTAATATTTATCATGTATTTGTTCTGTATTTAAATTTTTAATTTGCTTATTATTTTTCTGTATTTTATTTTCTGCTTTTGCCTTGTTCCTAGGATCGGCTTGGGTTGGTTTATTTCCGGGTATGGGTGGTTCATCATGAACCCAAGCAACCTACCCTCATCTCCATTTAAAGCCCCACTCTTTTTTCTCTCTTCATTACTCTTATTTACTTCTTCTTCATCCTCCATTACTCTCCTACCAACCTAGAAAGCTAGGCAAGTACAACTTGCTACATGATGGATTACAATTTTTGTTGTTCTATTGTCTTCCTCACGAGATTCTAAGACACTATAGTACTTAGCATTTTTCATTTCCATGGCTCATTTTTGTAGATCTAAGCTTGTTGCATTTTTGGATTTCTCGGTTTTGATCTAACTAACCTTGCTATGTTCAAGTTTTGATGGTTCCATGCTGTAGGAAATTTCTTTTTGTCCCATTTTGACCTATGAAAGTCTGGATTCTGACCCTAAATGAAGGTTTAGTGGAGCTTGGAAGCCATGGATTCCATGGTTCTTCTTCTCGAAAAGTGGAAAAGAAGAACAGTGGTTGGCGCATGGCCTTTCATGAAGTCCACCCTGGCCGTATAGGCCTTTGTTGCATGGATTTTAGCCGCATGGCTTGGTTGGCTTGCAGCCGTATAAGCATTTGTCTTCATACTTTTCCTGCCGCATGGCCCATTGCCGCATGGGCCTCTAGCCGCATGGCCTTGGCAGCTCCCAGAAGACGCATGGCTTTGGCAGCTCCCAGCCGCATATCCTTGCAGCCGCATGAACTTTCCCAGCCGCATGAACTTTTTGGCCGCATGAACTTTTCCCAGCCGCTTGAACTTTTCCTAGCCGCATGCCATGAACTTTCCCACCGTATGAACTTTTCTGGCCGCATGAACTTTTCTGGCCGCATGAACTTTTCCAGCCGCATGAACTTTTCTAGCCGCATGTCGCATGAACTTTTCCCAGCCGCATGAACTTTTCTGGCCGCATGAACTTTTCAGCCGCATGAACTTTTCCTAGCCGCATGCGCATGAACTTTTCCCAGCCATGAACTTTTTCTCAGCCGCAAAGGCCTTTGTCGCACGACTGTTTTCTCCTCAGCCACATAGGCTTTTAGCCGCATGGCTCTCGGCAGCTTGTCGCATGGGATCCTGACTTACCCGACCGCATAGATGGGCATCCATCTATTGCCGCCCATAATGCCTTTTGGCTGTTTCTTGTCCCGGATTGGCATGGATTGACATTTATTGTTACCTTGACTAATAATTGATCATGCGTTCCTAGTTGGAACTAAGAGACTGGCTAGTCGTCTTATCGAATTGAATGAGACACGTTCATGTATGAACCATGAACCATTGCGATCGACTAGCCGATCCGAATATTGGCAAATGGACACATGTTGACTTCTATTTTTCTGTAAAGGCAGCACGTGCATCTTACAGTCAAGGCATGATTATTCCGTGTCTAGTTTGATTGTTGCATTACACTATGTAAGACCTATAACCCAATCGTACGGACATCGTTTAGAGTTGTGCATATCGTACTCTGTACGGAAGTACTCATTCTGAATGACCATGATCCACGGCGTGGGATTTCAATCAACATAGGGACTATTAAGCTAAATAAAATAACGATTGCATGGGGAGAATGGATTCCCGAGTTCTTACATGGCAGCCATCTTGGGGACGATTAGTGCCCCGACTTGCCAGCTGGTTCCCACAGATACTGCAATTCTGCCAACGGGCAGGAGCGATATCTGCTTATATTACTTATAGTATATTGATGACGGGCGTCCCGCTGGGACTCGTCTAATTATGATCGCACAATTGATTGATTGGGTAGACTAGCCTTACTTGTACATAGTAAGAACTGAGGAATCCCTTATTGCATATTTTCAGGGTAACTTGGAACTTACAGTAGCAAGCCGTAGTAGTTGCATGGTCGTTTAAATTGATTTGATTGTTTACTGTACCTACTCTGTAACTACTGAGATGAGCAGAACGTCAGGACATGACGGGTCAACTTCTGTCCTTGTTTGGTTGGAAAGTTGGCTTGAAGTGTCGTGATGTTGTGTGAACCCCAGTAGCAAGCAGAGATCTTGTTATCATAATCTTTTTCTTATCACTGGTTCTAATTTCTATATCGTGCTTCCTTGCGGTACTTGCTATTAGAGGTCTATCCTCTCTGGTTTTGTATAGCCAGATTTAGAGCATGTTTCCGAGGACTCAGCTTACTCCACCTCCAAGATGGTCAATACTAGAGGAATGATCACCGGAGGACACGAGTGGGTCCCTTGCATCCCTGCTCGTTTTTACTACTTACTTCACTTTTGTCGTTTGGCACCGACATGTTAGTCAGATTATCTTGTACTTACTTTTGCAAAATTGTAACTAAGTCAGACTGCAACTGATAACGATTGTGTATACCTTGTTATATCCTCTGCTATATTTTGTAAAGCCAGATCTCAAGAACATTTTGACCGAGCGTTTGGGACGCCTTACTGCTTTATCTTACATGTTCTCTATTTACTATTTCTTGTTTGAATGATTGAGACAATAGATGTGAGTAACCCTAATAAGACCTTCATGTAGTATGCACCCCCTCTTCATTTAGAAAGCATTGATCGTATTATACGGTATTCATCTATCCGTAATACGTAGCTGGCTGAGTCATTCCCTCGCTCTCCGGTATTCTGGTTCTGGGACGTGACAAGGTTTTAGTGGTGGCTCATGCAGGTCTAATTTTAGACTTGTAGGGTGTTTTAATTTATAGGTGTCTCAATCACACATGTTTCCCCTTGATCTCATGATTCGTTACTCTCGATTCTAGTTTGACATTCCAGTATCCTTTGGCTTCCTTGATCTTTTCTGTCCGATCGTTTGATTGTTCTCTTGTCTATTTTCTTAGGGGCACCTTGTCCGCATCTGTCAGAGCTGGACAACAACAACAAGGGCAACATGAATAGCAAGACCCTATTGATCACAACAAGGGCCAGTACTACCTCGAGAGGCCATCCAAGAAGAGGTAATAGTGGAACCAGCAACTGGACCGTAGTATCCGAGGTTCCAACACCACTAACAGTTCTACTTACCCCTGTGGAAGTGGACACACCAGCCCTTCTAGAGATCATGATAGGGATGATGGCCACTCAGCAACATCAGATGTTGGCCCAGTAACGCATGCACGCTCAGTTGTAAGAGCAAAATGTATTACTTAACTAGGGATTGCAGACAGTTTTGGAAAGAGGGGTGAGGATAGATTCAGGAGCATCAACCAGATTTTGCAAGTACAATCCTCGTCGTTTCGAGGGCACGGAAGATGATTTCAGCAGATGCATGGCTTAAGGATATTGAGGCTATTCTGACAGCGGCTAAGGTTCGACAGAAGAACGTATGGATCTAGTGAAGCTGTAACATCAGGACCTCGCACATGATTGGTGGGAATCAGAAGAAGTGGGCATCAGACGTCCTGTTGCTTGGGACGATTTTACCACAAGATTCAAGACGAAGTACTATAGAGTTGTGGTACAGTTTGAGCTACAACAGAAGTTTATCAATCTAAACAGGCTGGCAAGACAGTGGATGCTTATGCAGCAGAGTTATGCAGACTGAGTAGGTTCATCCCAGAGATGGTAGAAACGGAGACCAGAGGGCTATGAAGTTTCAACAAGGGTTTATCTTGAAATCTGGCAATTGATAGAGGGGCACAACTACCAGACTTTTGATGAGGTGTTGACGGCAACCCAAGGCATGAGATCACCATAAAGAGGATCACAGCAAGAACTGGAGGTCAGAAGAGATCTCACAATCAATTGAAGGAGGGGAGTAGCACCCCGAGTTACACCATCTTCTGTCATTCGCATTCACGATGTGGCGATGCGAGGGCCACACCACCAGTAAGACAACAACAGCAACAGAGGAAGAACCAGCAACCCCCAACGGGCTGCACTTATTATGCGAAGGCAGGTGTTGCCATTAAAATCTTTTGATTGTAATTTCAATTACAAACAGAACAGTATTACAATGTAGGACTTAGATGTAGTCCTAGGAGTACACTTTTGTTTATCTGGGTCCCTGTGTCGATGGAGCGAGTGGTAATGCTTGACTCCGTTGACGATCTGACGGCGGTTCTCGGTTCTCTGAAGGTCTGAGTTGCTCTGGTGCTGGAGCTTACGGAGAGGAAGAAGACGTTGAGTGTCTGTATCTGTATCTCTGATTGTGTGTGTATATCGGTCTGTCTGTACGTCTGGAAGAAGGAGATGATCCCTCTATTTATATCTTACAGGTTGGCTGCTCATGTGCGTATATGTAGGATGCACCTGTGCGTGGGGACGCTACGTGGTTGAAGCTGCGGGAGGTGCATGGATGATACACCATCATTTGTGGGTTGAATCTTTATGCTGCTTTTGTGGGCTGGCACGCAGCAGAGGAGAGGATCTTTCAGTTGCTGAGATCTTGGTGGTTAGCACCCCTTCATATGCTGAATTGAGTCAAAGAACACGTGGCGCATGTCCGTAGCTCAAAGATCTCGGATTTAGTGGAGGGTAATCTGATAGGATGCGCCTGGGGTTGGGCGCATAAAATGACTTTGGCTCGCAACCTTCAGGAGTCACGAATAGTCTGGGCGCACGGCTTTTGAGGCGCATACGAAGCTTCAGTAGCGACTTGACCTCTATCTTTAGGGATCAGAGGGGGTCTGAGGCGCATGGCTCTTGAAGCGCATGCAAAGGTTTGGGTGTGCATGGCTGTAACACCCAGTTTTCCAGATGAGGGTAATTTTGAAATTTTGTAATTACAATTATTATTTATTGATTATTATTCATATTATGATTTTTTTGTGATTTTTAATCATTTTTAAACTATTTAAAATTATGACTTGTGATTTTGACATTTTACTATTGTTTGTTTTAATTTCGAGGAATTTGTCACCTCCAATTTTCAGGAACAGGGATATTTTATCATTTTGTATTTTTGAAATATTTTTGAAATTTATTTTATTATTTATGATATTGTTTTGGGATTATTTGAGTCGGGTTCGAATTTCAGCTCAATCCGACTTGAAACGGGGACCCGGGGTAATGTTGACTTTAGTGGACCCACACACTAGTTAGGCATGGCCCACATGATATTAATTTTAGTTAGAGGTTAGACTAATTATTATGAATAAGGTTAGTGTGATTAGAGACTTTAGAATGACTAATTTAGTCCCAACCAATTAGCCCTTTCCTAATACTAATAGAATAGGTTAGTGGGGGCATTTTGGACCTTACCATAATAGGACAAATAGCCCCATATGGCCAGCCACTTTGGGAGAGGATAGGCTCAAGTTCATTTCATTATTCTCATCCACACTCTCTCTCTTGTTCTTCCCCAAATTTCTAGAGAGCAATCCCTAGCAATTTCTCCACCAAATCCTTCCATTTCGCCACCAAATCTTTTTCTTTCCTTCTCCATCCTAGCCAAGGAGGAAGCTACCCAAGTTTGGGAGGATTCGGAGCTCGTTCGTGTCCATTTGGAATCTCTACGTGTCGGTGTCGCTCCGGGAAGGCTTTTCTTCGATTCGATCTACCGGGAGGTATAAATCCCTTCTCCTTTTCATTTTCTCATGCATATAGGAATATTTTAAACCCATAGGAATGACCCCCATGGTTGTATCTCCATTTGTGTCCATTTCGTGTCCATTTGGAGGTCATAGGAGTGTCCTTTGTTTGTGGGTGTGTCCATGTGGGAAAACCCCAAATTTGGACACACTATGTGTTGTTGTTATGTATGAATGAATTATTACATGTTTATTCTCATATTTTTGTATTGGAGATGTGTTCTATAGTGTCTCATATATATATATATATTAATGTAGCGAGTGAGTTCTTGATATATATTATATACATGTGTTTTTTTGTCTCAAACTACCTAAATTCGTCATAATTTTTATCCACGTTTTTAGTAGCCAAAGCAACTTAGAAATGTCATAACTTTTAGCTTAGAACTCCGATTTATCTCCCTTTTTTTAAAGAACCGTATCGAAGTTAGCTTTCCAAATATATATTTTAATAAGCCAAATTCTTTCTATAACTTTCTGTAGAATTATTTGAGTGTCAGCTGTACGAAAGATGAACGTATTTCGGTATTTTTGCGATTTCGGGAGCTTTCGGACACGAAAATGCGATCCATTTAAAGTTTCGGAAAGCTAACACAAAGATCTACAACATACTTTAATCTTAGAATTTAATAAATGCCCAATTGGTACAGTATTGGTTTTAAGTAGAAGAGTGACTATACGATATATGCATTTTGTAACCTATGAGCCTATGTAGTATGGATATTAAATGAATATAGAGTATGTATGCATGATATATTAGATGAATAAAATGATATATTATGATATATATTCTATTTACATTAATTTATATATATGGTTGAATGCAAGCATGTAGGAATGCTATTAATATAATGCATATAAGCAATGCATGAATGAAAGAATGATATATAATGTATGCATGAAAGTATATAATGAATACTAGTTATGAATACAAGATAATATGTAATGATAGATATGAATGCATAATGTATAAATATTGTAATACAATATATAATGATAACATGTATGGTAATGTAGAGTATATGATGCAAGCATGAATGAATGGAGAAATACATGTATATAGGTAATATAGAATGTAATATATGAAAGGAATGAATGATAATATATAACATGATATGTAAGGTAATACAAGGTATAAAATATATGATGTGTGTATGTTTGTATGTCTCTATGTTAATGTATGAAATGATATGAATATACAATGTATGCATACGTATAAAATATGTAGGTAATGCATAGATGCATGAATGAAATGAATGTTTGCAATATGTTAATATAAATACAAATATCTAATATGCATGAATGTAAGTATAATATAATACGAGTATACATGTATGTATCATGTAAATAATATACATGATATGTATGTATGCATGTATACAAGGTAAGTATGTATGTATGTATTTCTATAAACTGAGTTAACCTATAACCTTTTACACACATGCATTCATACACCCTTTGACATCATGTATCCCATGTCACATACACCTACCTATCACTAAATTTTAGAACATTAACACATATCCTTTCACACACATGCCAAACATACACATACTCACTTACTCTTTTACCTCTTTTATATATATATATATATATATATATATATATATATATATATATAATATATATATATATTATTATATGTATGTATGTGCCTATATATAGCTTTCCTATATATATCTATGTATATGAATATGTGAATGTGAATAATATATATACATTATATGACTAAGTTTGTGTGCCTTGTTAGCTTATGGTTTAGTCTTGTGCTTGGTTTAGCAAGTGACTTAGGCTATGAGTTAGTAGCTATCTCGGATACTTGATTTGCATATACTTAGTTTATTTAGACCTAGAATAACTTGTTTGACCTAATTTAGACTTGTTAGACCTAGTTTGACCATAGTTGACCTAGGTTTGACTTTCAGGGTTGACCAGTTGACCAAGAGTTGACTTTGGTCTAGATTGACCTAGAATCATGTAGAATGCATAGTAGAACTTCATATTGTCATTTTGGACTTGTTGTGACTTGTGCTGTTCTGATTAGGAGCCAGACACCTCTCATCGGACAGTATTTACTTTGGACATTCAGACATCAGACGAGTACATTCTCTGATAGTTCTTTCATTTACTTGTCAATTACTGTACTTCAGTTCTAGTTAGTTTATGTGACTTATAATACGTATGGATATTTCTGGATTCATGTATGCGACACACATACCATATTATCTTGCCTCTATTTCTGGAATCACTACTGGCATCACCTTCTGCAATCACTACTGGAACCACCTACTGGAATCACTCTGGAATCTTTTGCTGGTATCATTATGTTTGGCTGGACTCATCTCGATTCTCGTGTCATTTTTTGGATTCACTTGTACTTGTGGGCGGGGAAATATTGGAGTAGACATGTGAACATTCCCAAATACTGGAACCACTCCCTTGGAATTATACTGGACGATAGCCATCCCACACTTGGCCGAGTGTGCGGTGTGCCGTATTACCTACAGCCGTTCACATATCGATCCCGATATTTTAAAACACACTGTTAGAGTATAGGCTGGACTCACCCTGGAACCTTTGATCACCAACTGGACTCACCTTATACCGGACTCATCTTGTACTGGAACCACCTGGTATCAGATTCATGTTGTCTGGATTTACTTGGGTTTGTACTTGTTTATTTACATTCTGGACTTATTATTACTTTAGTTCAGCTAGATTTATTTTACAGTCTTCATGCCATCATTCTTCTCTTGTTTTAGTTCTTACTTTCCTTGTATCTTATCTGTTCTCCATACCATCACCTGTATATAAACTGTCATATTCATCAATAAAATTGTCTAACTGCTTTATAGTTCTCTATCATTTACTTGGGATTCTTGATGAGTTGTACTCGTTCCTGTCCTGATTGGACCTGTTGAAAATTTTACAGAGGATGATGAGGAACCCTGTACCCCCTTACTTGGAGCTTGCTTAGTTGACACTCGTGACCTGGACCCCTGGGGAGGTTCAGGCAGCTGCTCAGGATGACACCTTGTATAGTGTAGATAGCTTAGACTGTTCTTCTTTTCATGTTTAGATGTTGCCTTTATTTTCTAGAGTTGTATATTTTAGTGATGTTGGGACCTTGTATTTCATTCTGCTGTACCTCAGTTGAGGATTCTCTTATCTATTTTATCGTGCCTATTCTATCTCTAGATTGTAATTGAGTTGTATCTCTGTATAGGCCTCCTTATGGAGAGTATTCATATTATGTTAGTTATAGTTCATGACCTAGAACAGCGTTCTACCGTCGACACTGCGGCGTAGGCTAGATGTTGTTACGCTCTCGTGCCCTTACTCTAGGGTACGGGTCGTGACACGTTTTTAGTGGTGGCCCATGCAGGTCGAGTTTATGTAGTGGTATTCGAACTAGAGCATCACTACAGCCTGCAGTAGGATTAGGATTTTTTGGAGGTACTCAATCACATTAGAAAAAACTCTTAATCCGATTCCTTTTGTCTAAAATTGTTGCTTATTGACTTCCCTTGAATATAAACTGTTCTCCTTTGAATTTTCGCTTCATTCTCAGAAATTGCTTCTTATTTTGATCTGTCTTCATGATGGTTATGAAGACACGTTATCATCGCTCGTTCGGAGGATACATCGAGAGGCTGGCCACCTCTCGTCCTGTTCATCAGGGCCTCGAGATCGCAGCTTCTGTTGTGCCGACTCAGGTTGGCGTTACTGCTACATTGGAGGTGCACCTCGTCTGTACAGAGACTTTTCCCTTCGTTTTTGGTTTCTCTCAGCATCAGCGATTCATGCAGCATCAGCAGCAGAGATTTGTGCAGTATCAGCATCAGGCTGGAGGAAACCAGCGGGCGAGCTATCGTCAGGATAGTCGAGGATGCACAGACCGTTGAGATCTTGCTGCAAGTTCCATTCTTCTCAATTCCATTCTCGCAATTGTCTTTCATAATTACCTTGAAATCCGATTCTATCTGTTCCTTGTTGATGAGTAATTTTGTCATGTACTCTTTTGTTGTGTTTTTCTTCTAAGAAAATCATATAGGCTAGGTCGCCTAAATCATGGGATCTAGAATCCTCGAAAGTCGTGTTAGTTGGCATAGTGAGGACATGTAGTCAGATTTGGATGTATTCTCGGGTATGGGAATTTAAGGTTTCGTCGTCGCATGCGACAGTGCAAAAATTTTAAATACCATGAACCTAGAGGTACGTACCTTAGTCAAGGACTCTGTGATTATCGTAGCCTTGCTCACTAGCATGGTGAAGACTCTGGACAACATAATTTTGGACAGACGCATATGATTAACAGATTGTATCTTAAGAAGGTTTAAACATCATACCCTTTTGATTGTTATAAATGACTTAGGAGTAGGGATATTAGTTTTGTAGAGCTTATTCATAGGTAGTTCCTTCATAGTATAATGGTATGATGATTGTAGAGTGTCTCTACCCTAGAGGTGATAGTTAGCATTGGTGTTAGAATAGTAACCCATTGCAGATAATTCTCATGTTATCTATAATAACAACCAGTTACACATAGGATGTTAGTATGCCTTACAGCCTTGATGATTATTACTACTTTTCCTTACCTTTTCCAGTGAGTGAGGCACCCATGACCAGAGCCTGCCTTTGAGTATAGTTGTAGTTTCACCTAAGACCGAGAGATCTATTTGCATAGATAGATTGCAGATGATATGGCATATGGGATATATGTTAGTTGGTATCTACAGGCCATTGTTGTATAGGGTTATAAACATGTTGTTTAGCCTATACTTGGTTCAGTTTTCCATTTTAGTTAAGTTCCTTCGTGTTGAGTTCCTTTGTGTTGATCACCTTTATAGGCAGGTGCAGACCCTCACTAGATACCATGTCCCTTGATTCAGACCATTCATCCTTAGCCTAGTTCTAAGCATTGTTTCAGACCCTTATAAGTTTAGTCTGCCTTAACCCTTGGTTGATCAGTCAGGTATATATATATATGATATACTTAGGATATATGTGATGGGTTGTTGTTCTTGAGCATATATATGTGGTATTTGGTATTCATGTGCTTTGTTTGTAGTATTAGTTATAAGTGACTTGATAGGATTGGAAGTTAAGAGCTAGTCTATTATAGAGTTTCTATTTGCTAAATTCTAGTTGCCAACACCTAGATAGCTAGCATAGGTAAAACCCTAGAAGTTGACCAGTTGATGACCAAGTACTTAGAGTTGAGAAATTGACTAGTGATTGACCCTTGACTATGTTTGACATAGAAGGGGGGTGCGATCACCTTAATTTCGAGGACAAAATTTTTATAAGGTATGTAGGATTGTAACACCCAATTTTCAGATGAGGGTAATTTTAAAATTTTGTAATTATAATTATTATTTATTGATTATTATTTCATATTATGATTTTTTGGTGATTTTTATCATTTTTAAACTATTTAAAATTATGACTTGTGATTTTGACATTTTACTATTGTTTGGTTTTAATTTCGAGGAATTTGTCACCTAATTTTCAGGAACAGGGATATTTTGTCATTTTGTATTTTTGAAATATTTTGAAATTTATTTTATTATTTATGATATTGTTTTGGGATTATTTGAGTCGGGTTCGAATTTCAGTCCTCCGACTTGAAACGGGGACCGGGGGTAGTGTTGACTTTAGTGGACCCACACATTAGTTAGGCATGGCCCACATGATATAATTTAGTCCACATGATATTAATTTTAGTTAGAGGTTAGACTAATATTATGGATAAGGTTAGTGTGATTAGAGACTTTAGAATGACTAATTTAGCCCCAACCAATTAGCCCTTTCCTAATACTTATAGAATAGGTTAGTGGGGCATTTAGACCTTACCATAATAGGACAAATAGCCCCATATGGCCAGCCACTTTGGGAGAGGATAGGTCAAGTTCATTTCATTATTCTCATCCACACTCTCTCTTGTTCTTCCCCAAATTTCTAGAGAGCAATCCCTAGAAATTTGTCCACCAAATCCTTCTATTTCGCCACAAATCTTCTTCTTTCCTTATCCATCCTAGCCAAGGAGGAAGCTACCCAAGTTTGGGAGGATTCGGAGCTCGTTCGTGTCCTTTTGGAATCTCTACGTGTCGGTGTCGTTCCGGGAATG
>JANAVB010008398.1:8038614-8158614 GCA_029216955.1 Iris pallida
ATAAATATCTATATATTTATGTACATATATATATAAATGTATTTGTTGTATATGTATATATATTTCGAATACAATTTTGTGCAAAATATATTATGTGTAAATTCACAAGTTATTTTATTATATAATTTTATGACTTGTATATTTTACCACTTTAATATATATTATTAAAATACTTTAATATATATATGAATTACTGTATTTTATTAATCATGGTCATTTGGTGTCCAGACCTAGCATAGGTTTTTGGGCCCAACTGTGTCTAAATACATTCAAGGTCTATACAAGTCATATTGGACTTGATTCATGGCTTTGGGTCCCGTATCTGGACTTCGTTTCAATTTCGTATACGTGGATAAAATAGTAAATAATTAATTAATTATTTTCCAAAAATTGTTACTTGATGTTTTTAATTTTTATATATTTTAATTGCTGTAAAAATATTGGAAAATTTTATTTGAATACTATGTTAATTTAGCTAATTTAATATAATTTTTCCACATTTATTTGGTAATTTTGGCATTTTATAAAAATAGGAAAACAGAACTCACTTTTAGGATACTTATGTTTGCTGATTTTTAATAAATATCTATGAGGGTTTATAAATTCTAGAAAAATTAGTATAATTTCTATAATTAACAAGGATCGTTTAGTACTTTATTTTATATATAATTAAACTTTTTGTCTATCTTAAAATTGTTGGAACACAGTGTACAGTCTAATTTAATTATTGATTAATTATGACTTACGATATTGTGTGATTTTGGGATATTGTAGTATTGTACCTCACCCTACCATAGTGTAAAGGCCCTAGAAAGTTAGTTTAGGTATTGTGTCACCCCACATTGGTCTCTTATGCTAAAGTTCACCATTTGGCTAGGTGTCCAGTCAGAAAGTCGTGTCGCAACTAGTGTCTTAGTGTTTAACTTAGTATGAAAACTAAGTTTATGTATTATTTTTACAGTGACGAGACACCAGACATCTATAGCATTTTCTTCACTACCTTGCTTTGCTAGAGGCAAGTACCTCTACAAACTTTATTTATAGCATATAATAAATTGTGTATAAACCATGTTAAAATACCGATATCTAAAAACTGCAAGTCATATCTCTACATGTTTTCATATGCTTTATACTGCTCTCAGTATCCACCATGTTTTATGCTATTCTCAATCTCTCACATGTTTAGAATCTAGATTATGGGGAAACCGATAGTTGAGTACGTGATCATGCCCCCTCTACCGTAGCGAGCAAAGTTTCATTTTATATGTTACTATGCCGTAGGCCTTTATCTCAAAGCAGATTTGTGCATATGTAAATCTATCGCCGTATCACTTGTACGGAAGTACATTTCATTATGTGCCCCTGTACATTGTATACCTATTGACGATCACGTACCTGCTACAGTTTTAAACATTATAAACATCTATCTCTATGACATATGTATCCTTGCCATGATAGATTATGATATGACATGATTCATGTTTATTACACTCTTGTTCATTTCATGTTTCATATATTTAGTTTGTCGAATAGTACTTGCTCCGTCCTGACAGGATAACGTTGTAGGTATACTTATCGAGGAGGAGTTGCTATGTGATTCCTATTATGGAGTTGCTGACGAGGATCAGGCTTTACTTTACGAGGATGTAACTACAGGGAAACTCGTCTAGTTTGTGTAGTTGCTCGGGACCTTTGAGTGTAGTCATTTTAGACTATGTATTTTGTAACTGGACATGTATCCAATTTTATATTTTGGATATGTACTCGAAACATATTTATATACGAGATGATTTTGTGTTTGGATTATTCTGACTCATTATTACATATATAATTGTTAGCACACTTTGGTATTATATTTTTTTCTTTAAAATAGCTTACTACGCTTTATCTCAAGCGTAGGCTGGACATGACTCGGCCCGGCCCAACAATTTGGGTAGCGGATCATGACAAGAGTTCATGAAGGTTGTATTGGCGATGGATAGTGAGAAAGATCCGAAAGATACTTCAAAAGATGTTCTCATGATCTCCGTCAAAGGACATACTACTCGTCCCTCTTCTTCTCAAACTTTGACTATACATCTTTTCTCATAACAAACAGCTTCCTAATGTAGAAAGGGAACAAAGGGTGCTCACCTCTTCTGAGCCTCTCTTTTGACCTTCGTCGTAACAAACTTTCACCTTCTCCTTCTCCTTTCCTTCTCCTTCTCCTTTCTCCTCCTCTGGTTATCAACCTTACTAAGCCTTCTGTTAAGGCTAAGAATCCTCCTTCTCCTCCTCTGGTTATTAACCTTACTAAGCCATCTTAAGGCTAAGAATCTTATTGTAAATGATGATGTACAAATCAATAAAGTAGCATCTCATTTACAGTATATTGATGTTCTTTATTATACTCGATGTTATTTAGAAATGCTAGATAACTTCGAACCACTTACCATAGAAGCAATTCAAGCTTCCACTTACCATAGGAGCAGTTCAAGCTTCCCAAAACGAAGTATTGCTCGAACCAATGCAGGACTCCTTCTTCTTAGTTCCTTCCAGGAAGAAAGATGAACTTTCTATACTTTTTAGTAAAGGAACATAACAGAAGATCACACCCAATGGTGAAGAAGAAAATCACGATAATGGAAGACTTCAACTACGTCATTATAGTCAGCAATCAAAAGATGGGTTATAATTTTAAAGCTGTTCTCAATGACGGTAAGGAAGGCAAACTCATATTCATATCCCTGCTCCAAAAGGAAAATCACAACAATACTACAACCAAATGACGCGGGGATTGGGTTATACTTCGCCAATACCGACTTCAGAAGCTTTTGAATCCAAAAAAGAAGAAAAATCTAACTCTTCTGATTCTGTTTTATAGGATTCAGACACAAGTTAGGGCACGTCCATCGAGTGACTCTATCTTCCAATATGGTAACTGTCGAGTTCTCGAAAGACGACGAAGACTTTGCCAAAGCCTCTGAATCTGATCCTTGGGCACAAAGGATGGATACTCAATGGGAGCTTCGCTTTGAGCAACGTGAGCCACCTACCGAAAATCAGTTGGTTCAAGTCATTGTTGGAAATAAAACTTTCCCAAAACCAATATTTGTCAGCAAAAGCCTCCCTGAAGCGGATAAACAAGAACTAATCCAACTTATTAGGGAATACATTGATGTATTCGCTTGGAGCTATAAAGATATTTCGGGATTGGATCCTCAGATCGCTACCCATAAGCTCAACATTATGTCGAATGCGAAGCCAGTCAAACAGCAATAGCGTTGATTTTGACTTGACATGATGGATGCCAAAGAAGCTGAAGTCAAAGAACTCATAGCCTGCGGTTTTGTCAGAGAAGAACAACATTCAGACTGGGTGGCTAATATTGTCCCATTTTTGAAGAAAACAGGAAAAAGTCCGAATCTATATTGACTTTAGAGACCTTAATGAGGCTTGTCCCAAGGATGAATTTCTTCTTCCGATCACTGATGTCATGATTGATAATACATACGAATTTGAACGAATGTCTTTTATGGATGGATTCTCAAGATATAATCAAATCAAGATGCATCCAGAAGATGAGAAACATAAATCTTTTCGCACTCCTCTTGGAGTCTATTGCTACACCGTCATGCCATTTGGTCTTAAGAACGCTGGTACAACTTATCAGCAGGCCATTAGTACTATCTTTCATGATCATTTATGAAAGACTGTTGAATGCTATATTGACGACATTGCTGTCAAAAGTTATCTAAAGGAAGACCACTTTGAAGATTTGAAAACTATATTCGATCTAATGCGCCAGCATCAACTCAAGATGAATCCCACCAAGTCATTCCTGGGAGTCTCTAGTGGCAAATTTCTTGGATTCGTTATCACCTCTAAAGGTATACACGTTGACCCTGAGAAAATTAAAGCCATTCAAGATATGTGTCCTCTACGCAACCTAAAAGAGCTACTAGAATTCTAGGAACGGCTTACGTATATCAGGAGATTCATCTCAAATCTCTCTGGATGCTGTAGACCGTTCACTCAACTCATGAAGATAAAGGTGTGTCTTTTATTTGGACCGAAGAATGTCAGCAAGCATTTGAAGACATAAAGCGGTACTTGATGAACCCTCCAGTTCTAGTGCCTCTAGTCTTAGGAATACCCTTCCTGATGTATGTTCGAGCAATGGACCATTCCCTAGGTGCTTTATTAGCGTAGAAGAATAAAGAAGGTCATGAACAGGCTATCTATTATCTTAGTCGTACAATGATTGGAGCTGAACATCGATATACTCCAGTGGAAAAAGAATGCATAGCTTTGATGTTTGTTGTTCAAAGATGAGACATTATATCACTGGCCAAACTATTCATGTTATTTCTAAAGTTAACCCTCTCCAGGTCCTGATAAAGAAGCCCAGTACACTCAATTCCAGGCTTGCAACATGGTCCATATTGTTAGCACAATATGATATGATCTATGTCCCTCAAAAGTCTGTTAAAGGTCAAGCTCTTGCTGACTTTCTAGCAGCTCATCCAGTGCCCGAAACGTCTAAACTCTACGATGAGATTCCAGAAGAAACTTTGGATTCCAACATGATTTCAGAAGAAATTCTTACATGGCGTCTATTCTTTGATGGTGCATCCAGAATCGGATCAAAAGGTACTATTATTGCTGGAGTTAGAATCGTCCTCGTCTCACCAGAAGGGTTAGCTATTCAAAGAGCTTATTCTTTAGATGATTCGTGTTCCAATAATGTAACTGAATACAACGCTCTGTTCATTGGTCTCCAATTGGCTAAACAATTAGATATTGAGTATCTTGAAGTTTATGGAGACTCTAAACTGATTGTCAACCAAGTTAGAGGCACGTACGAAGTTCGACATCAAGATCTGGTCCCATATCATGATGCAGCGATCAGGATAGCTACTTCATTCTTCATCAAGCATATACACCGAGCATGTAATACAGAGGCTGATGTACTCGCTAATCTTGCAGCAGTGTTAGCAATTCCAGTAAGAAGGCAACAAATGATCATCATCACTAACAGAGAGTTATTTTGCGTCGAGAATAACTTAAATATTGAAGTCAACAAGCCAAACATGGAATTCAACAATTCGATTGTGTCACTTTCCGTTTCTAGAATACGTATTTTTAATACATGTACTGCTTGAATGAATTTATTTAATATTTATCATGTATTTGTTCTGTATTTAAATTTTTCAATTTCGTACTTATTATTTTTCTGTATTTTATTTTCTGCTTTTGCCTTGTTCCTAGGATCGGCTTGGGTTGGTTTATTTCCGGGTATGGGTGGTTCATCATGAACCCAAGCAACCTACCCTCATCTCCATTTAAAGCCCCACTCTTTTTCTCTCTTCATTACTCTTATTTACTTCTTCTTCATCCTCCATTACTCTCCTACCAACCTAGAATAGCTAGGCAAGTACAACTTGCTACGTGATGGATTACAATTTTTGTTGTTCTATTGTCTTCCTCACGAGATTCTAAGACACTATAGTACTTAGCATTTTTCATTTCCATGGCTCATTTTTTGTAGATCTAAGCTTGTTGCATTTTTGGATTTCTCGGGTTTTGATCTAACTAACCTTGCTATGTTCAAGTTTTGATGGTTCCATGCTGTAGGAAATTTCTTTTTGTCCCATTTTGACCTATGAAAGTCTGGATTCTGACCCTAAATGAAGGTTTAGTGGAGCTTGGAAGCCATGGATTCCATGGTTCTTCTTCTCGAAAAAGTGGAAAAGAAGAACAGTGGTTGGCCGCATGGCCTTTCATGAAGTCCACCCTGGCCGCATAGGCCTTTGTTGCATGGATTTTAGCCGCATGGCTTGGTTGGCTTGCAGCCGTATAAGCATTTGTCTTCATACTTTTCCTTGCCGCATGGCCCATTGCCGCATGGGCCTCTAGCCGCATGGCCTTGGCAGCTCCCAGAAGACGCATGGCTTTGGCAGCTCCCAGCCGCATATCCTTGCAGCCGCATGAACTTTCCCAGCCGCATGAACTTTTCTGGCCGCATGAACTTTTCCCAGCCGCTTGAACTTTTCCTAGCCGCATGCCGCATGAACTTTCCCAACCGTATGAACTTTTCTGGCCGCATGAACTTTTCTGGCCGCATGAACTTTTTCCAGCCGCATGAACTTTTTCTAGCCGCATGTCGCATGAACTTTTCCCAGCCGCATGAACTTTTCTGGCCGCATGAACTTTTTTCAGCCGCATGAACTTTTCCTAGCCGCATGCCGCATGAACTTTTTCCAGCCGCATGAACTTTTTCTCAGCCGCAAAGGCCTTTGTCGCACGACTGTTTTCTCCTCAGCCACATAGGCTTTTAGCCGCATGGCTCTCGGCAGCTTGTCGCATGGGATCCTGACTTACCCGACCGCATAGATGGGCATCCATCTATTGCCGCCCATAATGCCTTTTGGCTGTTTCTTGTCCCGGATTGGCATGGATTGACATTTATTGTTACCTTGACTAATAATTGATCATGCGTTCCTAGTTGGAACTAAGAGACTGGCTAGTCGTCTTATCGAATTGAATGAGACACGTTCATGTATGAACCATGAACCATTGCGATCGACTAGCCGATCCGAATATTGGCAAATGGACACATGTTGACTTCTATTTTTCTGTAAAGGCAGCACGTGCATCTTACAGTCAAGGCATGATTATTCCGTGGCTAGGTTTGATTGTTGCATTACACTATGTAAGACCTATAACCCAATCGTACGGACATCGTTTTAGAGTTGTGCATATCGTACTCTGTACGGAAGTACTCATTCTGAATGACCATGATCCACGGCGTGGGATTTCAATCAACATAGGGACTATTAAGCTAAATAAAATAACGATTGCATGGGGAGAATGGATTCCCGAGTTCTTACATGGCAGCCATCTTGGGGACGATTAGTGCCCCGACTTGCCAGCTGGTTCCCACAGATACTGCAATTCTGCCAGACGGGCAGGGAGCGATATCTGCTTATATTACTTATAGTATATTGATGACGGGCGTCCCGCTGGGACTCGTCTAATTTATGATCGGCACAATTGATTGATTGGGTAGACTAGCCTTACTTGTACATAGTAAGAACTGAGGAATCCCTTATTGCATATTTTCAGGGTAACTTGGAACTTACAGTAGCAAGCCGTAGTAGTTGCATGGTCGTTTAAATTGATTTGATTGTTTACTGTACCTACTCTGTTAACTACTGAGATGAGCAGAACGTCAGGACATGACGGGTCAACTTCTGTCCTTGTTTGGTTGGGAAGTTGGCTTGAAGTGTCGTGATGTTGTGTGAACCCCAGTAGCAAGCAGAGATCTTGTTATCATAATCTTTTTCTTATCACTGGTTCTAATTTCTTATATCGTGCTTCCTTGCGGTACTTGCTATTAGAGGTCTATCCTCTCTGGTTTTGTATGGCCAGATTTAGAGCATGTTCCCGAGGACTCAGCTTACTCCTACCTCCAAGATGGTCAATACTAGAGGAATGATCACCGGAGGACACGAGTGGGTCCCTTGCATCCCTGCTCGTTTTTACTACTTACTTCACTTTTGTCGTTTGGCACCGACATGTTAGTCAGATTATCTTGTACTTACTTTTGCAAAATTGTAACTAAGTCAGACTGCAACTGATAACGATTGTGTATACCTTGTTATATCCTCTGGCTATATTTTGTAAAGCCAGATCTCAAGAACATTTTGACCGAGCGTTTGGGACGCCTTACTGCTTTATCTTACATGTTCTCTATTTACTATTTCTTGTTTGAATGATTGAGACAATAGATGTGAGTAACCCTAATAAGACCTTCATGTAGTATGCACCCCCTCTTCATTTAGAAACCATTGATCGTATTATACGGTATTCATCTATCCGTAATACGTAGCTGGCTGAGTCATTCCCTCGCTCTCCGGTATTCTGGTTCTGGGACGTGACAAGGTTTTAGTGGTGGCTCATGCAGGTCTAATTTTAGACTTGTAGGGTGTTTTAATTTATAGGTTGTCTCAATCACACATGTTTCCCCTTGATCTCATGATTCGTTACTCTCGATTCTAGTTTGACATTCCAGTATCCTTTGGCTTCCTTGATCTTTTCTGTCCGATCGTTTGATTGTTCTCTTGTCTATTTTCTTAGGGGCACCTTGTCCGCATCTGTCAGAGCTGGACAACAACAACAAGGGCAACATGAATAGCAAGACCCTATTGATCAGCAACAAGGGCCAGTACTACCTCGAGAGGCCATCCAAGAAGAGGTAATAGTGGAACCAGCAACTGGACCGTAGTATCCGGAGGTTCCAACACCACTAACAGTTCTACTTACCCCTGTGGAAGTGGACACACCAGCCCTTCTAGAGATCATGATAGGGATGATGGCCACTCAGCAACATCAGATGTTGGCCCAGTAACGCATGCACGCTCAGTTGTAAGAGCAAAATGTATTACTTAACTAGGGATTGCAGACAGTTTTGGAAAGAGGGGTGAGGATAGATTCAGGAGCATCAACCAGATTTTGCAAGTACAATCCTCGTCGTTTCGAGGGCACGGAAGATGATATTTCAGCAGATGCATGGCTTAAGGATATTGAGGCTATTCTGACAGCGGCTAAGGTTTCGACAGAAGAACGTATGGATCTAGTGAAGCTGTAACATCAGGACCTCGCACATGATTGGTGGGAATCAGAAGAAGTGGGCATCAGACGTCCTGTTGCTTGGGACGATTTTACCACAAGATTCAAGACGAAGTACTATAGAGTTGTGGTACAGTTTGAGCTACAACAGAAGTTTATCAATCTTAAACAGGCTGGCAAGACAGTGGATGCTTATGCAGCAGAGTTATGCAGACTGAGTAGGTTCATCCCAGAGATGGTAGAAACGGAGAACCAGAGGGCTATGAAGTTTCAACAAGGGTTTTATCTTGAAATCTGGCAATTGATAGAGGGGCACAACTACCAGACTTTTGATGAGGTGTTGACGGCAACCCGAAGGCATGAGATCACCATAAAGAGGATCACAGCAAGAACTGGAGGTCAGAAGAGATCTCACAATCAAATTGAAGGAGGAGTGGGAGTAGCACCCCGAGTTACACCATCTTCTGTCATTCGCATTCACGATGTGGCGATGCGAGGGCCAGCACCACCAGTAAGACAACAACAGCAACAGAGGAAGAACCAGCAACCCCCAACGGGCTGCACTTATTATGCGAAGGCAGGTGTTCGCCATTAAAATCTTTTGATTGTAATTTCAATTACAAACAGAACAGTATTACAATGTAGGACTTAGATGTAGTCCTAGGAGTACACTTTTGTTTATCTGGGTCCCTGTGTCGATGGAGCGAGTGGTAATGCGTTGACTCCGTTGACGATCTGACGGCGGTTCTCGGTTCTCTGAAGGTCTGAGTTGCTCTGGGTGCTGGAGCTTACGGAGAGGAAGAAGACGTTGAGTGTCTGTATCTGTATCTCTGATTGTGTGTGTATATCGGTCTGTCTGTACGTCTGGAAGAAGGAGATGATCCCTCTATTTATATCTTACAGGTTGGCTGCTCATGTGCGTATATGTAGGATGCACCTGTGCGTGGGGACGCTACGTGGTTGAAGCTGCGGGAGGTGCATGGATGATACACCATCATTTGTGGGTTGAATCTTTTATGCTGCTTTTGTGGGCTGGCACGCAGCAGAGGAGAGGATCTTTCAGTTGCTGAGATCTTTGGTGGTTAGCACCCCTTCATATGCTGAATTGAGTCAAAGAACACGTGGCGCATGTCCGTAGCTCAAAGATCTCGGATTTAGTGGAGGGTAATCTGATAGGATGCGCCTGGGGTTGGGCGCATAAAATGACTTTGGCTCGCAACCTTCAGGAGTCACGAATCAGTCTGGGCGCACGGCTTTTGAGGCGCATACGAAGCTTCAGTAGCGACTTGACCTCTATCTTTAGGGATCAGAGGAGGGTCTGAGGCGCATGGCTCTTGAAGCGCATGCAAAGGTTTGGGTGCATGGCTGTAACACCCAGTTTTCCAGATGAGGGTAATTTTGAAATTTTGTAATTACAATTATTATTTATTGATTATTATTTCATATTATGATTTTTTTTGTGATTTTTAATCATTTTTAAACTATTTAAAATTATGACTTGTGATTTTGACATTTTACTATTGTTTGATTTTAATTTCGAGGAATTTGTCACCTCCAATTTTCAGGAACAGGGATATTTTTATCATTTTGTATTTTTGAAATATTTTTGAAATTTATTTTATTATTTATGATATTGTTTTGGGATTATTTGAGTCGGGTTCGAATTTCAGCTCAATCCGACTTGAAACGGGGACCCGGGGGTAATGTTGACTTTAGTGGACCCACACACTAGTTAGGCATGGCCCACATGATATTAATTTTAGTTAGAGGTTAGACTAATTATTATGAATAAGGTTAGTGTGATTAGAGACTTTAGAATGACTAATTTAGTCCCAACCAATTAGCCCTTTCCTAATACTAATAGAATAGGTTAGTGGGGGCATTTTGGACCTTACCATAATAGGACAAATAGCCCCATATGGCCAGCCACTTTGGGAGAGGATAGGCTCAAGTTCATTTCATTATTCTCATCCACACTCTCTCTCTTGTTCTTCCCCAAATTTCTAGAGAGCAATCCCTAGCAATTTCTCCACCAAATCCTTCCATTTCGCCACCAAATCTTTTTCTTTCCTTCTCCATCCTAGCCAAGGAGGAAGCTACCCAAGTTTGGGAGGATTCGGAGCTCGTTCGTGTCCATTTGGAATCTCTACGTGTCGGTGTCGCTCCGGGAAGGCTTTTCTTCGATTCGATCTACCGGGAGGTATAAATCCCTTCTCCTTTTCATTTTCTCATGCATATAGGAATATTTTAAACCCATAGGAATGACCCCCATGGTTGTATCTCCATTTGTGTCCATTTCGTGTCCATTTGGAGGTCATAGGAGTGTCCTTTGTGTTGTGGGTGTGTCCATGTGGGAAAACCCCAAATTTGGACACACTATGTGTTGTTGTTATGTATGAATGAATTATTACATGTTTATTCTCATATTTTTGTATTGGAGATGTGTTCTATAGTGTCTCATATATATATATATATATTAATGTAGCGAGTGAGTTCTTGATATATTATGTTATATACATGTGTTTTTTTTGTCTCAAACTACCTAAATTCGTCATAATTTTTATCCACGTTTTTAGTAGCCAAAGCAACTTAGAAATGTCATAACTTTTAGCTTAGAACTCCGATTTATCTCCCTTTTTTTAAAGAACCGTATCGAAGTTAGCTTTCCAAATATATATTTTAATAAGCCAAATTCTTTCTATAACTTTCTGTAGAATTATTTGAGTGTCAGCTGTACGAAAGATGAACGTATTTCGGTATTTTTGCGATTTCGGGAGCTTTCGGACACGAAAATGCGATCCATTTAAAGTTTCGGAAAGCTAACACAAAGATCTACAACATACTTTAATCTTAGAATTTAATAAATGCCCAATTGGTACAGTATTGGTTTTAAGTAGAAGAGTGACTATACGATATATGCATTTTGTGTAACCTATGAGCCTATGTAGTATGGATATTAAATGAATATAGAGTATGTATGCATGATATATTAGATGAATAAAATGATATATATATGATATATATTCTATTTACATTAATTTATATATATGGTTGAATGCAAGCATGTAGGAATGCTATTAATATAATGCATATAAGCAATGCATGAATGAAAGAATGATATAATGTATGCATGAAAGTATATAATGAATACTAGTTATGAATACAAGATATATATGTAATGATAGATATGAATGCATAATGTATAAATATTGTAATACAATATATAATGATAACATGTATGGTAATGTAGAGTATATGATGCAAGCATGAATGAATGGAGAAAATACATGTATATAGGTAATATAGAATGTAATATATGAAAGGAATGAATGATAATATATAACATGATATGTAAGGTAATACAAGGTATAAAATATATGATGTGTGTATGTTTGTATGTCTCTATGTTAATGTATGAAATGATATGAATATACAATGTATGCATACGTATAAAATATGTAGGTAATGCATAGATGCATGAATGAAATGAATGTTTGCAATATGTTAATATAAATACAAATATCTAATATGCATGAATGTAAGTATAATATAATACGAGTATACATGTATGTATCATGTAAATATAATATACATGATATGTATGTATGCATGTATACAAGGTAAGTATGTATGTATGTATTTCTATAAACTGAGTTAACCTATAACCTTTTACACACATGCATTCATACACCCTTTGACATCATGTATCCCATGTCACATACACCTACCTATCACTAAATTTTAGAACATTAACACATATCCTTTCACACACATGCCAAACATACACATACTCACTTACTCTTTTACCTCTCTTTCTATATATATATATATATATATATATATATATATATATATATATATATATATATATATATATATATATATATGTATGTATGTGCCTATATATATAGCTTTCCTATATATATCTATGTATATGAATATGTGAATGTGAATAATATATATACATTATATGACTAAGTTTGTGTGCCTTGTTAGCTTATGGTTTAGTCTTGTGCTTGGTTTAGCAAGTGACTTAGGCTATGAGTTAGTAGCTATCTCGGATACTTGATTTGCATATACTTAGTTTATTTAGACCTAGAATAACTTGTTTGACCTAATTTAGACTTGTTAGACCTAGTTTGACCATAGTTGACCTAGGTTTGACTTTCAGGGTTGACCAAGTTGACCAAGAGTTGACTTTGGTCTAGATTGACCTAGAATCATGTAGAATGCATAGTAGAACTTCATATTGTCATTTTGGACTTGTTGTGACTTGTGCTGTTCTGATTAGGAGCCAGACACCTCTCATCGGACAGTATATTTACTTTGGACATTCAGACATCAGACGAGTACATTCTCTGATAGTTCTTTCATTTACTTGTCAATTACTGTACTTCAGTTCTAGTTAGTTTTATGTGATTCTTATAATACGTATGGATATTTCTGGATTCATGTATGCGACACACATACCATATTATCTTGCCTCTATTTCTGGAATCACTACTGGCATCACCTTCTGCAATCACTACTGGAACCACCTACTGGAATCACTCTGGAATCTTTTGCTGGTATCATTATGTTTGGCTGGACTCATCTCGATTCTCGTGTCATTTTTTGGATTCACTTGTACTTGTGGGCGGGGAAATATTGGAGTAGACATGTGAACATTCCCAAATACTGGAACCACTCCCTTGGAATTATACTGGAACGATAGCCATCCCACACTTGGCCGAGTGTGCGGTGTGCCGTATTACCTACAGCCGTTCACATATCGATCCCGATATTTTAAAACACACTGTTAGAGTATAGGCTGGACTCACCCTGGAACCTTTGATCACCAACTGGACTCACCTTATACCGGACTCATCTTGTACTGGAACCACCTGGTATCAGATTCATGTTGTCTGGATTTACTTGGGTTTTGTACTTGTTTATATTTACATTCTGGACTTATTATGTTACTTTAGTTCAGCTAGATTTATTTTACAGTCTTCATTGCCATCATTCTTCTCTTGTTTTAGTTCTTACTTTCCTTGTATCTTATCTGTTCTCCATACCATCACCTGTATATAAACTGTCATATTCATCAATAAAATTGTCTATAACTGCTTTATAGTTCTCTATCATTTACTTGGGATTTCTTGATGAGTTGTACTCGTTCCTGTCCTGATTGGACCTGTTGAAAATTTTACAGAGGATGATGAGGAACCCTGTACCCCCTTACTTGGAGCTTGCTTAGTTGACACTCGTGACCTGGACCCCTGGGGAGGTTCAGGCAGCTGCTCAGGATGACACCTTGTATAGTGTAGATAGCTTAGACTGTTCTTCTTTTCATGTTTAGATGTTGCCTTTATTTTCTAGAGTTGTATATTTTAGTGATGTTGGGACCTTGTTATTTCATTCTGCTGTACCTCAGTTGAGGATTCTCTTATCTATTTTATCGTGCCATATTCTATCTCTAGATTGTAATTGAGTTGTATCTCTGTATAGGCCTCCTTATGGAGAGTATTCATATTATGTTAGTTATAGTTCATGACCTAGAACAGCGTTCTACCGTCGACACTGCGGCGTAGGCTAGATGTTGTTACGCTCTCGTGCCCTTACTCTAGGGTACGGGTCGTGACACGTTTTTAGTGGTGGCCCATGCAGGTCGAGTTTATGTAGTGGTATTCGAACTAGAGCATCACTACAGCCTGCAGTAGGATTAGGATATTTTTGGAGGTACTCAATCACATTAGAAAAAACTCTTAATCCGATTCCTTTTGTCTAAAATTGTTGCTTATTGACTTCCCTTGAATATAAACTGTTCTCCTTTGAATTTTCGCTTCATTCTCAGAAATTGCTTCTTATTTTGATCTGTCTTCATGATGGTTATGAAGACACGTTATCATCGCTTCGGTTCGGAGGATACTATCGAGAGGCTGGCCACCTCTCGTCCTGTTCATCAGGGCCTCGAGATCGCAGCTTCTGTTGTGCCGACTCAGGTTGGCGTTACTGCTACATTGGAGGTGCACCTCCGTCTGTACAGAGACTTTTCCCTTCGTTTTTGGTTTCTCTCAGCATCAGCGATTCATGCAGCATCAGCAGCAGAGATTTGTGCAGTATCAGCATCAGGCTGGAGGAAACCAGCAGGGCGAGCTATCGTCAGGATAGTCGAGGATGCACAGACCGTTTGAGATCTTGCTGCAAGTTCCATTCTTCTCAATTCCATTCTCGCAATTGTCTTTCATAATTACCTTGAAATCCGATTCTATCTGTTCCTTGTTGATTGATTAATTTTGTCATGTTACTCTTTTGTTGTGTTTGTTTTTCTTCTAAGAAAATCATATAGGCTAGGTCGCCTAAATCATGGGATCTAGAATCCTCGAAAGTCGTGTTAGTTGGCATAGTGAGGACATGTAGTCAGATTTTGGATGTATTCTCGGGTATGGGAATTTAAGGTTTTCGTCGTCGCATGCGACAGTGCAAAAATTTTAAATACCATGAACCTAGAGGTACGTACCTTAGTCAAGGACTCTGTGATTATCGTAGCCTTGCTCACTAGCATGGTGAAGACTCTGGACAACATAATTTTGGACAGACGCATATGATTAACAGATTGTATCTTAAGAAGGTTTAAACATCATACCCTTTTGATTGTTATAAATGACTTAGGAGTAGGGATATTTAGTTTTGTAGAGCTTATTCATAGGTAGTTCCTTCATAGTATAATGGTATGATGACTTGTAGAGTGTCTCTACCCTAGAGGTGATAGTTAGCATTGGTGTTAGAATAGTAACCCATTGCAGATAATTCTCATGTTATCTATAATAACAACCAGTTACACATAGGATGTTAGTATGCCTTACAGCCTTGATGATTATTACTACTTTTCCTTACCTTTTCCAGTGAGGCACCCATGACCAGAGCCTGCCTTTGAGTATAGTTGTAGTTTCACCTAAGACCGAGAGATCTATTTGCATAGATAGATTGCAGATGATATTGGCATATGGGATATATGTTAGTTGGTATCTACAGGCCATTGTTGTATAGGGTTATAAACATGTTGTTTAGCCTATACTTGGTTCAGTTTTCCATTTTAGTTAAGTTCTCTTCGTGTTGAGTTCCTTTGTGTTGATCACCTTTATAGGCAGTGTGCAGACCCTTCACTAGATACCATGTCCCCTTGATTCAGACCATTCATCCTTAGCCTAGTTCTAAGCATTGTTTCAGACCCTTATAAGTTTAGTCTGCCTTAACCCTTGGTTGATCAGTCATGTATATATATATATATGATATACTTAGGATATATGTGATGGGTTGTTGTTCTTGAGCATATATATATGTGGTATTTGGTATTCATGTGCTTTGTTTGTAGTATTTAGTTATAAGTGACTTGATAGGATTGGAAAGTTAAGAGCTAGTCTATTATAGAGTTTCTATTTTGCTAAATTCTAGTTGCCAACACCTAGATAGCTAGCATAGGTAAAACCCTAAGAAGTTGACCAGTTGATGACCAAGTACTTAGATGTTGAGAAATTGACTAGTGATTGACCCTTGACTATGTTTGACATAGAAGGGGGGTGCGATCACCTTAATTTCGAGGACAAAATTTTTATAAGGTATGTAGGATTGTAACACCCAATTTTCCAGATGAGGGTAATTTTAAAATTTTGTAATTATAATTATTATTTATTGATTATTATTTCATATTATGATTTTTTGGTGATTTTTAATCATTTTTAAACTATTTAAAATTATGACTTGTGATTTTGACATTTTACTATTGTTTGGTTTTAATTTCGAGGAATTTGTCACCTCTAATTTTCAGGAACAGGGATATTTTTGTCATTTTGTATTTTTGAAATATTTTTGAAATTTATTTTATTATTTATGATATTGTTTTGGGATTATTTGAGTCGGGTTCGAATTTCAGCTCAATCCGACTTGAAACGGGGACCCGGGGGTAGTGTTGACTTTAGTGGACCCACACATTAGTTAGGCATGGCCCACATGATATTAATTTTAGTCCACATGATATTAATTTTAGTTAGAGGTTAGACTAATTATTATGGATAAGGTTAGTGTGATTAGAGACTTTAGAATGACTAATTTAGCCCCAACCAATTAGCCCTTTCCTAATACTTATAGAATAGGTTAGTGGGGGCATTTTAGACCTTACCATAATAGGACAAATAGCCCCATATGGCCAGCCACTTTGGGAGAGGATAGGCTCAAGTTCATTTCATTATTCTCATCCACACTCTCTCTCTTGTTCTTCCCCAAATTTCTAGAGAGCAATCCCTAGAAATTTGTCCACCAAATCCTTCTATTTCGCCACCAAATCTTCTTCTTTCCTTCTCCATCCTAGCCAAGGAGGAAGCTACCCAAGTTTGGGAGGATTCGGAGCTCGTTCGTGTCCTTTTGGAATCTCTACGTGTCGGTGTCGTTCCGGGAATGCTTTTCTTCGATTCGATCTACTGGGAGGTATAAATCCCTTCTCCTTTTCATTTTCTCATGCATATAGGAATATTTTGAACCCATAGGAATGACCTCCATGGTTGTATCTCTATTTGTGTCCATTTCGTGTCCATTTGGAGGTCATAGGAGTGTCCTTTGTGTTGTGGGTGTGTCCATGTGGGAAAACCCTAAATTTGGACACACTATGTGTTGTTGTTATGTATGAATGAATTATTACATGTTTAATCTCATATTTTTGTATTGGAGATGTGTTCTATAGTGTCTCATATATATATATTAGTGTAGAGAGTGAGTTCTTGATATATTATGTTATATACTTGTGTTTCTTTTGTCTCAAACTACCTAAATTCGTCATAATTTTTATCCACGTTTTTAGTAGCCAAAGCAACCTAGAAATGTCATAACTTTTAGCTTAGAACTCCGATTTATCTTCCCTTTTTTTAAAAGAACCATATCGAAGTTAGCTTTCCAAATATATATTTTCATAAGCCAAATTCTTTTTGTAACTTTCTGTAGAATTATTTGAGTGTCAGCTGTACGAAAGATGAACGTGTTTCGGTATTTTTGCGATTTCGGGAGCTTCTGGACACGAAAATGTGATCCGTTTAAAGTTTCGGAAAGCTAACACAAAGATCTACAACATACTTTAATCCTAGAATTTAATAGATGCCCAATTGATACAGTATTGATTTTAAGTAGAAGAGTGACTATACGATATATGCATTTTGTGTAACCTATGAGCCTATATAGTATGGATATTAAATGAATATAGAGTATGTATGCATGAAATATTAGATGAATAAAATGATATATATATAATATATATTCTATTTATATTAATTTATATATATGGTTGAATGCAAGCATGTAGGAATGCTATTAATATAATGCATATAAGCAATGCATGAATGAAAGAATGATATACAATGTATGCATGAAAGTATATAATGAATGCTAGTTATGAATACAAGATATATATGCAATGATAGATATGAATGCATAATGTATAAATATTGTAATACAATATATAATGATAACATGTATGGTAATGTAGAGTATATGATGCAAGCATGAATGAATGGAGGAAATACATGTATATAGGTAATATAGAATATAATATATGAAAGGAATGAATGATAATATATAACATGATATGTAAGGTAATGCAAGGTATAAAATATATGATGTGTGTATGTTTGTATGTCTCTATGTTAATGTATGAAATGATATGAATATACAATGTATGCATATGTATAAAACATGTAGGTAATGCATAGATGCATGAATGAAATGAATGTTTGCAATATGTTAATATAAATACAAGTATCTAATATGCATGAATGTAAGTATAATATAATACGAGTATACATGTATGTATCATGTAAATGTAATATACATGATATGTATGTATGCATGTATACAAGGTAAGTATGTATGTATGTATTTCTATAAACTGAGTTAACCTATAACCTTTTACACACATGCATTCATACACCCTTTGACATCATGTATCCCATGTCACATACACCTACCTATCACTAAATTTTAGAACATTCACACATATCCTTTCACAAACATGCCAAACACACACATACTCACGTACTCTTTTACCTCTCTTTCTATATATATATATATATATATATATATATATATATATATATATATATATATATATATATATATATATATATATATGTGTGTGCCTATATATATAGCTTTCCTATATATATCTATGTATATGAATATGTGAATGTGAATAATATATATACATTATATGACTAAGTTTGTGTGTCTTGTTAGCTTATGGTTTAGTTTTGTGCTTGGTTTAGCAAGTGACTTAGGCAATGAGTTAGTAGCTATCTCGGATACTTGATTTGCATATACTTAGTTTGTTTAGACCTAGAATAACTTGTTTGACCTAATTTAGACTTGTTAGACCTAGTTTGACCATAGTTGACCTAGGTTTGACTTTAGGGTTGACCAAGTTGACCAAGAGTTGACTTTGGTCTAGATTGACCTAGAATCATGTAGAATGCATAGTAGAACTTCATATTGTCATTTTGGACTTGTTGTGACTTGTGCTGTTCTGATTAGGAGCCAGACACCTCTCATCGAACAGTATATTTACTTTGGACATTCAGACATCAGGCGAGTACATTCTCTGATAGTTCTTTCATTTACTTGTCAATTACTGTACTTCAGTTCTAGTTAGTTTTATGTGATTCTTATAACACGTATGGATATTTCTGGATTCATGTATACGACACACATACCATATTATCTGGCCTCTATTTCTGGAATCACTACTGGCATCACCTTCTGGAATCACTACTGGAACCACCTACTGGAATCACTCTGGAATCTTTTGCTGGTATCATTATGTTTGGCTGGACTCATCTCGATTCTCGTGTCATTTTCTGGATTCACTTGTACTTGTGGGCAGGGAAATATTGGAGTAGACATGTGAACATTCCCAAATACTGGAACCACTCCTTTGGAATTATACTGGAACGATAGTCATCCCACACTTGGCCGAGTGTGCGGTGTACCGTATTACCTACAGTCATTCACATGTCGATTCCGATATTTTAAAACACACTGTTAGAGTATAGGCTGGACTCACCCTGGAACCTTTGATCACCAACTGGACTCACCTTATACCGGACTCATCTTGTACTGGAACCACCTGGTATCAGATTCATGTTGTCTGGATTTACTTGGGTTTTGTACTTGTTTATATTTACATTCTGGACTTATTATGTTACTTTAGTTTAGCTAGATTTATTTTACAGTCTTCATTACCATCATTCTTCTCTTGTTTTAGTTCTTACTTTCCTTGTATCTTATCTGTTCTCCATACTATCACCTGTATATAAACTGCCATATTCATCAATAAAACTATCTATAACTGCTTTATAGTTCTCTGTCATTTACTTGGGATTTCTTGATGAGTTGTACTCGTTCCTGTCCTGATTGGACCTGTTGAAAATTTTACAGAGGATAATGAGGAACCCTGCACCCCCTTACTTGGAGCTTGCTTAGTTGACACTCGCGACCTGGACCCCTGGGGAGGTTCAGGCAGCTGCTCAGGATGATACCTTGTATAGTATAGATAGCTTAGACTGTTCTTCTTTTCATGTTTAGCTGTTGCCTTTATTTTCTAGAGTTGTATATTTTAGTGATGTTGGGACCTTGTTATTTTATTCTGCTGTACCTCAGTTGAGAATTCTCTTATCTATTTTATCGTGCCATATTCTATCTCTAGATTGTGATTGAGTTGTATCTCTGTGTTGGCCTCCTTATGGAGAGTATTCATATTATGTTAGTTATAGTTCATGACCTAGAACAGTATTCTACCGCCGACACTGCGGCGTAGGTTGGGCGTTGTTATGCTCTCGTGCCCTTACTCTAGAGTATGGGTCGTAACAATGGCTGCGGAGGTGCATACGAACGGTTGGGCAGCCACATGTCTTGTAACCGTCGAAAGAGAGTAATGATGACGCTGACGCCAGTGGTGCTTCATTTTCTATAAAAGCTGTTACTGCTCTGTCATCGAGGCATGGCTGTTGTCGTGTCAGGACTTCAGCATCTAATGTTCTTTGATGGGTGATGGGCTGTTGAGTGGGCGCATTGATCTGCGTTCTACTAGGCGCATGGGTCTATGTTGATTAAGATGTATGGATCTGTGCTTTTTTAGGCACATCCATACAGGGCGCTTGGTACCGACGGACGCGTCTGTACGATATGCGACATCTGACCGGCGCATCCATTTGCATGACGTACCTTTATTGGTCCGACTGATGCGTTCTTCGAGTGTTTTAAATAGCCGTTTTGACTTGGCCGAATTCAAAGCGTCAGGTTCATCACCATAAATGTAAATTCATTGCGCGAGATTCGGAGAGCCCGCCACTTGACGCATGGGTTTGATTTGCCCGACCTATAAATAGCAGCAAGGAGAGAGTTTGCTTCTCGTTCTCTCACGTCTTTCCGAATGAACTTATTTGCTCGAGCACATTCTGTTGATAAGATGCTCCCGAGGGTGAAGATGCGACGAATTGTCTTCATTCATGCACTTGAAAGTGACTGTTACATCCAAAAGTCAGAATCGCAGGCTTCTGAGGCAGACGGAAGGTGCCTGTTGCATCCAAAGATCGAAATGCTCGAGCTATGTCTCCATTATGTTGGAAGAGCTGCAGATCAAAATTGTGCTGCTTCCACCTTCCTTGGGCTTTGGAGAGCTCTTCCTCCTGCTAGAGTGGGGTGTTGCCCACTCTGGTTGTGTTGAAAGCTGCTCCTTTAGCCGCAGATCAAAATTGCAGTGCTCTTCTCTTCCTTGGGCTTTGGAGAGCTCTTCCTCTAGCTAGAGTGGGGTGTTGCCCACTCTGGTTCTGCTCAATAAATGCTTTATTAGTCGAAGTACTTGATCGGGTCGAAGTAGAGCACATATGTTGAGACTTCATGATGCGCATAACTGAGACGCCGAAATAGATACGCCTGACTGAGACGCTGAAGTAATGCGCCTGACTGATGATGCGCCTGGCGGGAGGCGCATGGCAGTTTGCTGCACCTGGCTGTAGTCTTAGGATCTTTTTTGTAGAAATTCTCCTTTGTAAAGCCCTTTTTTAGACATGTAATAGACTTTTATATGAAATAAAAATCTTATTTTGATGTTTATACTTCTACTGTCTGCTGTGCCAAGTACTTCATCTGAGCTCCCTGGCACATGTAATGTTAGGCGCATAGGAATTATGGACTGTGGATGTGCCTGAAATTCAATGCTTCTACAAGACCCCCTTCAAAGTTTTCAAAACTTTTCGTCAAGTCTTGGAATACTTTGAATAAGAAGCATGGTGTTGACTTCAATGGGGTACATGACTGTTCGGGGCACATGATTTGCTCCGCGCATCTGTGATGAGGCGCATGCTCCTCTTCAGTTTTAAATGCAAATGATAACGCTTCGAAATAAACAAAAGATTTAATGATGATCTTTTTGGATTATTTGCAGTTATCACTTTGTAGAACCCCAGGCGGCGGCTGACGTCACCCTTCATCGGTTCACGCGTATGACCAAGCCTATAAATAGGTGTCTGATGGAGAGAAAGAGAGAGAGTTCTTCCTCTCTTTGCTTTCTTCTTCTTTAGAGTTCTTTTTCAGAAACCCATAACTTCTTTTTACGAAATGGCTCCGAAGTCTCCTCGCGGTGGTGCTGGCCGAGGACGAAGCAAAGAAAAAGAGCCCACAGAGGCTGATGTTAATGATGTTCCCATGACGCCCGTCGACGTTCAGCCGGCGGTGATTGGTTTGTCATCCATGTCGTACACTTTGTATTTTGAGGAACAACAAAAAATCTTTTTAGAACTCACATACGCTGACACGTATGGACCTCGAATCCTGATGATGTGCTGAAGCTTCTTTGCTGACGCGCATGGACCTCGAGTCCTGATGATGCATCGAAGCCTCTTTGTTGACGCGTATGGACTTCGAGTCCTGATAATGCGCTGAAGCTTCTTTGCTGACGTACATGGACTTCGAGTCCTGATTATGTGCCAAAGCTTCTCTGCTGACGCGCATGGACTTCGAGTCCTGATGATGCGCTGAAGCTTCCTTACAAATGCACCTGAACTTGGGTTCAGTGTGTGCGCTTCTGATGAGAACTCGTCTTAGATATATATTTCGTTTGTCATTTTAACATATCTGAGTTTTTATCATATTTCCCTGACCGCCAGTTTCGATGACCGTCCCGCTTTTGAACGAAGTACTGCTGGACGTTGCTTTCTGTCAGATGGGAGTTGATTATAACAAGGAGGTAATAAATCCTGTCCAAGCTGCCATTATGCTGATCAGTCTTCCGAGAGAATGACCCAAATCAAGGAGCAACAATATGCATTTCTCCAGCGGATGATGGAACATGGCAGCTTGCAATCTGCCGTTCCTGGTAATGAGACTTTTCTGAAGCCTGAGTTCCTGTTCGGGGATCGCCTCACTTCTACTGAAGCTAAGGTACTGAGGATCAAGGAAGATTGGTTCTTCTCAGCCAAAGGGGTGCACATGTTCACGAAGCAGCTCGAGCGTCACTGGCCTTTGACGGCTTTCTGTCGTCTTGCTTCCAAGAGGCGGATGTCATGGGAGTTAACCCCGTCTCAAGGGGGAGCGGTGGCGGGCACCATCAGGATTGATGCTACCTCGAACCAAAGGGATATTTTGGTCGCCACGCGGGCTGGGCCTTCTTTTACCTGGCGAACTCTGCATCCTGGAAGTATTTATAGCGACGTCCCTGCCGACACTTTTGCCTTCGGTGCTTCGACTTTCGTGAATCGTATGCTATCATCGAAGCGGTCGTACCCGAAAGATGAATTTCTAGTAGAGGGTTGGTGTCACTATGTATCCAAGTGGGACAAGCTGACACTCTGGGTTCTGACAAAGTTTTGAACCGAGCTCAAGGTGATTGGGCTGACTGCCTCCATCCGTGCTACCCAGGCGGGCTTTGACATCAACATGCATATGTTCCTTGCGCTCCTGGAGATATTTAATACCCAGACCGAGACCTTCTTCACTCCGGTGGGGGAACTAGGACTTGCACTTCATGAGATGTATGAGGTGTCAAGGCTTCCTTGGGAATCAGAACCCTATGAGGAGTACTTCCCGACCAACGAGGAGTTCCAAGTCCTGGGGGACAAAGAAGAGGAGATGATGGCTGTCTTTAAAGAAGTGGTGAGTCACCACTATTATATGCAGAAGAAGGATAAGGATGGGGCGCAGCCCCACTTAACTGCTTGGAGGGATTACGTCTTTGAGCAAGACAAGGAGGATCCCTCTCAGTTCACAACTCCACCAGCTCTCTCTAGTACTAAGGTGCTCTCTGAAATGCTTAATGAGAAGAGTCCCCAGAAAAATACGGACCGAGAATCGGACGAACGCTCCTATAGCTGTTTCTGGCACCCCACACATCGGATGTCGTCCAAAAAAGTGTTGACTGCTTATCTGATGATCTGGCTCCGGGATCACGTCTTTTCAGGTGGGTCAGGCTCTGTAGAGAGCGTGACCCAAAACTTGATCCTGCCAGTTGTAAAGTTGGTTTTTGGCCATCCCTTGGCTCTACTCCCGGCGATGGTATGTAACCTGTTGTGAGGTCTACGAGAATTTGTAGGTGACGCCGTTCACGAACGAGGTAAGAACGACAACTTTCCTCGTACCGAACTGCCGTTTCACTATCTAATGGGGTGGTTAATTTTGTACCATCCTAAGGTGATGAGTCCGGGCCAGGAAGAAGACCATGTAGCCGGAGATGCATTCCTCCGCCGTTTCTACCAGAGGAAGTGGCTGCATACGGGCATTCCTGTTTGTAGGAAGGTTTTGTCCTACCTTCAAGGATGGGAGATCACGAAAGTTGGTCCCATTTTCATCGGCTTCGAAGCAAATGAAGATTTAGCTGATTCGAGTGCAGATGCAACAACTCTGTCTCTGTGGGGATTCCGTTGGTTGCAAAGCATTCGGCCATCACATTTGGTGTACATGAATAAAAATTATTGTTACTTGGTGTTTTCCATAAAAAAATTCTCTTTATTTATTGTGTTTCTGGGAAAATTACAACTGTAGGAATCCGATCTAGAAGACGATCGCTTTATCCCTTGGACTATGCGAAGAAGAAAAGCTCTCAAAATTTTGACAGTAGATATCAGTGTATCTGTACAATGTATGAGAAAAAGAACTCTATTTATAGAGTCAAAAATAATAACTGAAAAGATAACTGTCTTCACAGCTTATGTCTAGTTAAAAATCACGCAGGATTTAACATACACAAGGCTGTGAGCAGTTACTGGACGTGGCCTGTAACTGTTGGACACATGGCAATCATGCATGAGTCGTGTGCAAGTTACAGGACACGCAGGCGAGAGATCAATGGCATGGCTGCCACGTACTCCAATTTGATGAAATCCGTACGCAGACTTGTTGAAGACGAAATCCACGCGAACTCGGTATAGAAAGCTTCAAAATCCACGCAAACTTGGGGCAGGAAGCTTCAGGATCCACGCAGACTTCGAGGCAAAGAACTTCAAAATCCATGCAAACTTGAGGAAGAAAACTTCAGAATCCACGCAAACTTGAGATGAAGATCACAAATACACGCAGACTTGAGATAGAACTGCCAGCTGTCTTGATTCGGTGTGTCTCGACTGACACAAAATCTCTGACAGTGATTGCTTTGTCAGTCGCATTAAATGACAAGAAACCCTTTTGGTACGCCAACTCGACGAAGGCTGAGTCTTGCTGAAGAAGATTTCGAAAATCACGCGATAGACGGCGATGATCTCTCAAATTTTGTGTATACGTGGCATACGAAGAGATATTCTTCGACTGTCGTGTTTGTCAGTCATAATTACTCTTTGGCAGATGATGAGCTGTCTCCCAGCGTGATTTGTTTATATTGTCTGGATCAACTGAGCGTGACTTTTGACTCTGTCTTGATCAACTCAGCGTGACTTTCATTTTTTGAGGCCTACAAAACCCCCTTCAAAGTTTTCGAAAAATGATAAATTATTTCGAAATACTTTGAAAATAGAGATGATAAAATGGATTTAGTCACGCTGAGATGACTTCAAAATTTTTCGGAAGTCGAAAAGACTTCGAAGTTCTTTGAAAACATCCAAATGAACTTATTAAATGTCATAATGACTCTTCGTTCTCCGAGACTGATTGTATCCAATTTATGGTGGAATATGAACCGCCGGCAAAACTCAGTTATATAAACAGGAAGAAGTTTCATTTTTAATCTTCATCTTACGTCAATATGACACCAAAAGAGAAAGCTGAGGAAGAAGCACGCAAGTTGGGCTTTTATTCTCATGGTGACCCCACTTTTGGGGTGAAAAGCCAGAGCCCCTTGTCTTCGAGCTCAAAGATGATCCCTTACAACTAGCCAAGAATTTTCTGAGCTATTTTGGCTTGGATGGCTCGTCCTCTTCTGATGGGCGCAGCCTCATAGAGCAGCGTGAAATGTTTAAAGCTCTGTTGCACTGTCTGGGAGTTAGGAGCGTAGAAGAACTAGGCACCAAGCTCAGTCGCTCTGGGAAATAGAGCATGACTTTTATGCTTTTGTTGTACTTTTTGTTTTGTCTTTTGTAAGGCCATCAGTGCCTATCTTAAGAAATGAAGTACAACTTTTGTATTGAACAGCGCGCATTAATTAAGAATGTTAATTAGCACTCTTTGACTGTTTCTAATGTTGCGTTGTCTTCCAAAGCACACGTGTCATTCATTCCATGGTTTACGAGCGCTATTTACGTGGATCTTTTCCAAGAATAGACTTGTACTTTGTCCTTTAAATAGGCAGCTGAGTTTCAAAAATACTCATCTCTCATTCTTCTTCTTCTTGAGAACGAAATTTTTGAGAGATTTCATTCTCAAACAGGAAAGCAATGCCTTCTAATGTTCGATTTCTGCATACTGTATCAAACATGAGTTTGCCAATCCTTAGCACCAAACTTGAAGGTAAGTCCAGTATAGTATGCGTACTATTTTTGCTGTTGAAGATAGGCTTTCTGTTTCTGATTGAACAATGCATGCTTGAGCAGTCAGTGCGTGTCAAATGACATTTCTGTTGATTAATTCTCTTTTTCCTTGCTGTTTTCTGCAGAAACTTGGCTGAAAATTTTCTTCAGAACTGGCATTGGGGATGTGGATGCTGTGGAGAATATCCTGCTGACATCTACATCAGGGAGCTCATACGCTTTTGACGCGTAAATCAGACAACTCAGAACTCTTCGTGGGATAGAAGGGTCTTCCTTAGATGGTAGGAAGAGCCTTTATACACGAGAGTTGGATGGTGGAGTCAACTCTACTACCGAGAAATCGGGTAGTAGAGTTCCTTTCACGGGAGAACTAGGAATTGTATCCCAAGGTTGGATACATTCCTGTCTCCTCTGAAAGGTCGCTCCTAATCCATCAGTTGTATTGGCAGCAACACGTTTTCGTGTTGCCCTACTCTGTGGTTCTCCTCTCGTCTAAGAGATAAGACCAGAGTTTGATTCCTGCTGGACACCCAGGAATTGCCACAAACAACGAGATTGCCAGAGAAGATCTAAGAAGAAATAGATCTCAGTTGTACATAGAATAAAAATCCAAGATTTGTAATAGATTTCCATTATGATTTGTAAGAAAGTCTAAGAAAATGTAACAGACTTTTTATGGTGAAATGAGAATGGAAATGACAATTCTTCTATGCTCAAAGATTTGTATTTGTGGATGAATTATGGACATGATAGATAATGAAATCTTCTTTTCTGTTTTAGAGTATATGATATTATCAGAGGTATTATGGACGTGATAATATATAGGAACTCAAAAGAAAATAGATTGATTTCTATGCAGAGGTCAAAACATGACAAATGAGTAAGTAGATTCGGAATTGATTCAGAGGTTATGAAAACATGATAAATAACGAATCCCCACTTAATAAATTGATAGAAGATTATGAACGGATGAACCGTTAGGAAATGATGAACAGATGAACTGTCGAGTGAATGTAATAAATGAATGGATGAACCGTCAAGTATTAATGAACAGGCGAACCGTCTGATGAATGTGAGAAATGAATAGATGAACTGTTAAGCATTAATGAATATGTGAAACGTCGAATGAATGAGGAACTTCTGCCTATAAATATAGCAGAAATTTGGCGAGAACGAATACTTCTACTCCTCAACATAAAAATGTCATCTAGGGAAGCATCCAAGAAGACTGAGATAGCCTCAAAGGTTCAGAAAGGCACTGAAGAACGCCCTGCTGGTCCAGTCAAAACGAAGAAGACGGAAGCAGGCGAAGGTTCGTCTGCACCCAAGCCACCAAGGGACATTCTGGATTTTCTGCTCGAACCAGGAAGGACTGAAGAAGAGGAAGCCATGAGGATGGCCGCTTGCAAATTCCTCGTGGGTTCTAGCAAGGAGGTTCTCGGCTCTTTTGCTGATCACATCTTCGAGAAGGACGGTAGTGGCCCACGTCCAAAAGCAGAGAAGGATGAGAGTGATCTTCCTTAATATCATGTATCATCATTCATGAAAATAAAATAAAAATTTTATTTTTAAACATGAATTTGTCTGATGATTACAAGTATTTACATTTATACAAAGTACTTTTTAAGGAATTTGCCATTAATAGGCATCAAAAGTTTTCGACCATCCAATTCTGAGAGTTGATAAGCTCCATTTGAGAAAACTTTGCTCACAATATAGGGACCTTCCCACTTTGCGTCAAATTTGCCCTTACTCATATGAGTCATAGTCATAGGACGTCTGACTGTTAGAACAAGTTCTCCTTTTTGATATGATCGAACTCTGACTTTTTTATTAAAAGCTCTTGAAATTCTAGCATGATAGAATTCAATATTCTGTTGAGCAGATAATCGCTTTTCATCCAGAGCTTCCAATTCCTGAAGTCGAAGACGATCGTTATTTTCAGCAGTGAGTTCATTAGCGATTGCTATCCTTAAAGAAGGAATTTGAATCTCTAATGGAAGAACAGCTTCGCAACCATACACTAGAGAGAAAGGTGTACATTTGGTAGCATTATGAACTGTAGTGCGATAAGCCCACAAACATTCCCCGAGCTTGTCACTCCAATTACGTTTGTTAATGGAGACAAACTTCTTTAGGTGTTTGATGATAGTCTTGTTGAAAGCTTCTGCTAATCCGTTAGCTGCTGGATTATATGCGGTAGAAGCCACATTATTGATCCGGTGATCGTCACAGAATCGAGTAAATTTCTGGCTGACAAACTGTGGTCCGTTATCATAAATAATGCGTCGAGGAACACCAAATCTGTAGATAACGTGGTGCTTAATAAAGCTGATGACATTAGACGTCTTAACTTCAGATAAAGGAATGGCTTCGGCCCATTTGGAGAAGTAATCGGTTATTGCGAGAATGAACCGATGACCTTTAGATGACGGTGGATTGATCGGGACGACAATGTCCATGCCCCAAGCTTCGAAGGGCCATGATGCTGCCGTCAGATGTAGAAATTTCGAGGATTGATGAATAAAATCTGCATGGATTTGACAAGCTTTACACTTCTTTGCATATTCGATGGCATCAGATACCATGGTGGGCCAATAATAACCTATACGTCGAATACGGTCTTGAAGTTTTGGTCCTGGCTGATGTGCTCCACAAATTCCATCATGTGCTTCGTGAATAATTTGTTGAGCCTCGTCAGCTCGACGATACACTACAACAAAAAATGCATTTAGGAACAGTTTTTTAATGTTCCTAATATTTTTAGGAACATATAAAAACCGTTCCTAAAAGTGGCGTTGCAATTTTTGGAACGGTTATAAAGCGTTGCAAATTGTCGTTTGGAACGGTTAGAAGACGTTCCTAAATTAGATTTTGGAACACATATAATGTGTTCCTAAAATATATTTGGAACGCCTATGAAGTGTTTCTAAAATTCTTTTGAAACACATACTATACGTTCCTAAAGTATTTTTGTGACATCTTTAAACCGTTTCTAAATGTCATTCTGAAACGTTTTGCAACCGTTCCTACACTACACCAAAAAAGGGTTTTAGGAATGGTATAAATGTGTTCCTATTATTTTTAGGAACGCTTAATAACCGTTCATATATATATATATATATATATATATATATATATATATATATATATATATATATATATATATATATATATATATAAGAAATCACAAAAGAATGAAACAATAAAAAAATTGCAAAAATCGCAATATGTCGACCCAAACAAAGGCCGCCAAAAGATCACAACATTTAACAAACTTTAAGTACCAGTATTTTCACCATCTTTGAAATAGCATGTTACATAATTTCTTTCACACAAATAGTTGTTGAAAGTATAAGCCTGTGATTTTCTACAAGAAAAGGGGGGAAAATGATTAGCCAACTTGTATGATCTAACCTTAAGCCTAAAGAAAAAATAAGGGAGAAGGCATATAAGCTTCACATTATCTCCAGTTGGAAAGTACTAAATTGTCAGTCTTGCTAGATTTGCCTTTGAATACTTCTCTAATGTCTTACAGAGCCACTAGAGTGGTTTGATATTTGGAACGGCTTCTGAACAGCTTCCCGCAGAAAGCTCCCTTCAAATCCTTGAACTTAAAATGACCACCCGAACTCTTGGATTCCTTGATGAACTTCTTCAAGCTAACATTTTCTTCCCTCAGTATATCCATAGACAGAGATAGCTGTCTGATAACCTCCCTCTTCTCGTCACCCTTCCTTTCTAGTTCAGACATGAAACTAACCTTCTCCACCTGAAGCCATTCTACTTGACTCATTAGCTTTGCAACATGAGTCTCACTTCTCTTTTCCGGCACCTCTTCTATCATACTCTTGTCTTCGGCTTTGTCAAGTTCAGGACCAGAAGGTTTTGACTCCATGACTAAGGAATCAGCGAAGGACTCAGATGATTCTTCTCTTATGATCTTTAGCTTGCTGCGGATTCTTCCAACTGCTTCAACCGATGGGCTTAACAGATCACTCTTTCTATCCATTCCTAGGAAGTCTTTTGAGCTACTCTTATCTGGTTCACCAAGGACAACTTCATAACCCTTACAAGCAGTATCTGTTGTGTTGCTTGCCTCACTGGCAATATCTTTATGTTCTTCAGTCACTGGATTAGTGACACCACCAACACTAAGCATCTCGTACTCTCCCAACTTTCAAATTTACGGCTTCTGGTTTAGGAAAGCCAACTTCAGGCAGCACAGAATCAACAGGATTGGTGAAAGCATCAACTTCGGATACATATCCTTTGAATCTTTCCTCTTGGCCTACTTCATTTGAGTAAGTTGGGAGCCAACAGGAAAGTTTATCTTCATATAGCTGCTTCACTGAGAATTCACCCATTTTCTTAGAAAAATTATAAGGATAATATAAGTAAAAAATTCTTTAAATAAATTGAAAAACATAACCATGAGATAATTAGAAAGGAAGAAGAATCCAAACTCAAACCACAAGATAATATGATCCGATTTTAGGTGAGCTAAAGGACGAAATTAGCTTACCGGTAAGACTATCTTTCCTCTTATTTCACGAAGTTCACTGTATCATGCAGAAACTATATCAGACATGATTTAATATGTAATAGCAATTGAAAGAATAAACAATGAACAAAATATGATCAACTCAGCGCATCTGATGCATGCAATAAACACAATAGCAGTGCATGAGAAGTGTTTACTGGCATAAGGATCGTATTCTTAGGGGAAAATTGTTGCATCTTCATATCCAAAGAGTAGAACTTCAAATTATTACAAATTAACCAATCTCACTTGGGAATAAGATCAAAACATTGCCAATCATGCGCTAAATATATACTATATCCATACTAAAAATTATTAAATTCTTACCTTGGTTTGATTCCGAGAAAACACCCATGGGTACGAAGTCTTTAAACATATTCAATGAATAGCTCTCTAGGTTATTGCCAGTATTATTTTGAGCCAACTCCATGAACTGTCATTAAACATTACTCAATAATTGTCCACAATAATTATCGGAAAGTAAAAAAAAGTAAACTCTTTGTTATACATGTGCATTTCACCTATTTACCTTACGTCGGGGGATCAGAAGAGCCGCTATCAGAATTGTTGTTGGTATGGTTCCTACAGTACACTATGCAGAACCATAGAAGCCTGGTAGCTAAAATGGCAAATCCGAGGCCACCTGCAGCACCTCAAACTATCACCCCAAGTGAGCTCGACATCTGGTGGGCTCTTCACTTGGTCTATACATTTGAATTTTATCAAAAGGAATTCTGAACAATCACATTTCGTAATAGTAAAACATAGGATCAGCCAACCATACAATGCAGGTATGGGAAGAGAAAGATGATCCCAAATTGCATAGAATCAAGCAGAAAAGTAGGAATAATAATATAGCAATGTAGTCACCCACATTGTTCTAATAGGAATAAGAACAAAAAAATGTAAATCTGGAGATATTATTCCCTTGACCTCACCTTGGCCAGATGGCAATGAATCAAGATTTGCTCTTGACTGAACAATTTGTATTGGTAGATGAGAACTTCATAGCTAAATATATCAATGCGCAAATAATATACTGATATGGTAGATGAGAACTTCATTGCCAAGGTAGCAGATGCAGGTATGGCCCTTAAATACACAACATATTCTTATGTATTTATTTTTCCATAAATTGGTATTCATGTTGATACTTTGATGCTTGCCCAAAGATATGACGTAAAAAGCAAGTTATTTTTATGGAACTACAATGGACACGCACTACAATTAGCACTATGTTGCAGCAGGATAGATTGAGGGCTAGAATTGTGAGGCGTCTGCAACTGGTTGAATGTATAGTCAACTACCATGTAGATAAATTTTCTTAAAAGTTCTTCACGGTTTTACTACTGGCCTTGACCTAGTCTATTGTATGGAGAAATCGAGTAGCATAAATTATTGCCTTCATACCAAGTCTGCGTCAACAATTGGTACTGGAGCAAGATTAATGCTTGCTTTTTTGTGTGAAGCGACAAAGGATCAAAAATAAATTATGATTATGGGCACGCCTAGACACCACATCTTGAGTGGCTCCGAGATAGAGATGGACTACTTCATAGAATAAGTCTAGCAACTTTGTCAAACTTCGAAAATCAACTAGGTCAACACTCAAAATCTGAAAACTAATACATGGGAGAAGATCAAGAGAAGATTCAAAAGATATTGAGATTGAAGGTTCAAAAGATTTTATACAAAGTGGTTACAGTATGCTGATACATAACTTTAAATAAGGGGATTGGTATATGGAGGAGGGAGTTTGACTAGTTGAGATGGTTGTATAATTATCGAGCTTAAACAACAAACTAGTGCTCCTTACATGGACGACTTCCGGGAGAAGATTCAGTCTATTTTTCTCTACTTATTTGAGAAATGGTTACTTACACATTTTTATTTTCTAAAACATCATAAAACCATAAAACTGAACATCTTTTAAATCAACAATGAAATAAACTCATGTATTACCTTTGGTTGATGGTAGTCATTTGACAAGTTTGGAAACAAGGTAAAGTCGCCATAAAATTATTATTGCAATCCTTTTTTTCCTTTTTGTACATTGCAATTTGTTTCAACTACACTAGTGAATAACAGAACATAAGACTGAAACCAAATAATTTGGTCATATTATGTACTAAAAAACTATTCTCAAGAAAAAAAAACTTAAAAACATTCATCTGTATATGACTGAGAAAGATTAAGCAAATGTGTATTTGTGTGTGTGTGAGAGAGAGAGAGAAGGACCTCTTCGCTTGATGCGTCCATCGTCGTTAAACTCCTTTCCAGCTTCCTGTTGGTTGGCCCTCTGTAAGGATTCCTCCACAAAGAGGGTCATTCTTGGCAACTCCATTGCCATCTCCAGTGGGTTGAAAATGGAACAGGATGGGGATGAGAATCTATAGTTCTCTTGTATTCACAAAGAGAGATACAAACAGGACAAACCACATATAACAAGGTTGACCGAGAGTGTAATGAGGAGCAGAAGGAATATAATGGAACAAAATGAAAGACAAGTTCTCCATCCAAACTTTACAGTCTGAATCATTCTTCTTGTTTAAACATGATATGAAACTTCTCCTGGTTTTGTGATAGACTTGATATTTAATCTCTCTCCTATATGTCTAAAAAACAACATGCTTTCAAAGAATGACCAAAAGAATATGGAAATTTTAGATAATTGGCACACAAAAAAAACTAACAAAACCACACAATAAGAATTCTAACAGAAAGAGTGCAACTCGTGAAGAACTATAGGGAAAAACGACCAACTAAGCACCTTAGAATGGATAATTTTTGAACAAAGGATGAATCTAAATACATATATACAGTATGCCCATCATAAGTTTCACCTAGACAAATCTTTTCTAAAAAAGGCTTAATTTTTTTTTTGGGAGTAAATTTTCAGGAGAGCTTCAAAAATAAGAGACAATCTAGGATCATTATATTCTCCACTGTACAAAGTATAAATGAATTAGGCACAAGGGCATGATGGACCTCCTGCGTCCACCTATAATCAGTGTCACCAATGCAAGAAAAAGAAAAGAAAGAAAGAATCATGTGATTTAGGAAATACAAAAATCAGCTTATCACAACTCACTGTAATCTCCATAGGAGCAAATAGTTTTGCATTATCATCTTGTTCTATCGGCATGGGAGGATATTTGATGTTTTTTCACTCAAAACCGTATCTGCAAGACAAATTTTCAAAAGATAACTTATCGGCAACATATTAGTGAAATGGTGTGCCTATTCAAATCGCATCTAAAACCTTTCTTCTTCTTTTATATTTTACGAAACAACAACTCTTCCCGAAAAATTTGTCAGTTAAGAAAGAAGCATTATACAGTCACTCATTTGAGATCAGAAATTGTGTGCCGTCATTGAGATGACCGATCGCTAAGGGGAAAATCCATTTCAGTACATTGGGACCTAAAATCTGAGCAACACAGGAATATCATATAGCTTCCACAAGGTATAATGTGAATGACATTGCAATGTAAAACGTAGGTGGTAAATCTATTAAGAATGACAAGATAGAGGTATGTTACCATAATTAGGTTGTTGTATGCACCAAGATCATAAGGACGTTGATACTTCTGACCACTTTTCCTAGCTAGCCACATTGCTCTTACTGCCTCTCGATACTGGTTGTCAATGTTGGTGCACATAAATTATTACTACTAATTAGATTACTATAGCTTGTCATATAACATCTGATCTTTGCACCCAAAAAAGGAAAAAAAAACTCACCTGTATGGTTGACATATTATGAGTTAGGAGATAGATGTGCCAACCCAATGGTGGTACTCAAGCTTAAAGCAACAATAATGGTACCACAGAGAACCCGACATGTTATGTCGTATTAGATGAAAAAGAAACAAGCTAGAAACAAGATGTCATAAACATTAGTATTAGAAGCGAAGTTCACTACAAAGAAATAAGCAAAGTCCACTATAATAACTCATTCAGTGAAAAGGAACATGGTTGCACGCTTCCATGGTGCTAAAGAAGTAACATTAGAACAACAAAAATTACCAACTTATTCTGCAGAGACAAAATGACAAACCACAATCATTTTCAATTGGTACAAAAGCTTTTACTAACAAAAAGAAAATAGAACAGTATGCTATGTCCTAATAAAGATATTTCAGAATCTCAGATGGAGAAAGTGTCCCACCCGAGCCACCTCTATATCCCCCCATGAGCTAAAGTAGAAACGATCATCAATAGACCTACAGGAAGGACTGATCAAGTGCTTATCTTTCAAGTTTCAAGTGCTACAACTGATTACACCAGCAACATGAGAAGAAGTTCTACGTCATCCTCTAAGGTCTCAGGAATCAGGAGGGTCCCAAGTTTTAATATGTGTATGAAATGGAATAACATGTCAATAGAGAAAGGAATCACACGGTTGTTGCATCAGTGATAAGGTTGTATTTATCAACTTGTGCGTCGATATTAGTGTTAGCAAGGTTGTAAAGTCGGTAGGCACAAATTGGGTGGGCACCAGGCGTCTAGCGCCTAGACCGCCTAGTTCTAGGCAGTTTATAAAAAACAAAAACCATGTTGAATTTAATGGAAGTTGTCCATAAAACCCAAAAATGTGCATAGTCAGGCATCGGGGGCACTACGCAGTCATCGCCTAGGCGCCCGCCTAGGCCGATTTTTAGAACAGTGAGTGTTAGTATCTAATATTATAACGTTACTATCATTATTAAACATTTGAGAATGGTGATTACTAATAGTATATAAATAATTGCCAAACACATTATCAATTTCTAGCTAGTTGCTTACATAAAAGACCTTGTGAGATAAACTACTGAAATCATGATCCTTCAGAATGGTACAGCTCATGAATATCACCTAGAACAAGGAAACGAGGCATCTCAAACATACCGTGAAACAGTTAACCTTATTAGCTTGAAGAACCTAAAACAATTTACAAACCAGAGAATAGACGGATCCCATAGTAGCATGTAGTATAAAAATAATGAAGAGCTTATAATTCCAATATCCCACACAATTGTTAATCCACACACAATGATGATTCTGACACCAGAAGAAAATTATAACTTTTTTATTTGATCGGAAACATCAACTCTTCTTTTATATTTTATAAAACCACAACTCTTCCTACAAGCCTCCTAGAAAACCCTACAAGTTCTAGATGTTCTACAAGTCCTCCTAGAAATCCTACAAATCCTATAAGTTTTTCAAACTGTCTTCAATTTTGTGCAATTGATGTGTTTTAACCATACGAAAGTATTTAAGATTATAGAGCATGCTAAAATCGCACAAAAATAATTGAGAAAGGGATATTGTGAATTGAGTTACTTTGGGGGAGAGATTAGCACCGAGCGAGACCGCAGATTGTGATCCTGCAAGAATGGTTTGCCAGTCCCTTAGCTTACGAGCTTCACTAATTTTACCAAAGTGGCTTCTGAGCGCTTCTGCTTATGAGACATCACTAGGACTGGCTTCATTTTGCGATAGCTTGAAGTGATGGATTGCTTTTCTCAACTTCTCCTAATCTGGAAAGAAAAGGAAAAAAAACTGTTCATCAACAAAACTCTGAATTTTTGCGAACTTGTACTTCTCCATGTTCGTGTTTGATCATCCTCTTTATGTTGGTAATCAGGTGAAACTAACCTGACATAGAGGCTTGCCAATAGATTGTGTGCTCGGCAATAATTTGAATCAAGCCTCACAACCTCCTTGCACTCGGCCACCACTTCGAGCAGCCGACCTATGCCCGCTAATGCCGCTACAAGTTCTACAAGTTCCAGAGTAAAACATAGAAACTAGAAAGAACAAACCCTTCCTTGGTGGATGATGGCGATCGTACGCGGATTCTTCCTCGGTGGCTGATGGTCCTTCAAACCCTTTTCTGCGATGGCTACCATACGCCGATGCCGATCGTACGCGGATGGCAATCCTTAAACCCTTCTCGATGGCGAGCATATACGAGTTTGATGGAGAGAAGAAGACGGAGGGAGCGTACGCGGGTTTGATGGCAAGACTATGGCGAGAGAGAGTAATAATTTGGAGGGAGATTGAAAGATCTGGAGGGAGATAAAAAATTTGTGAAATATGAGAAGGGGAAACGGATTGGAAAGTTTGGAACGTTTAGGTTTAGGTTTAGGTTTAGGTTTGGTGAATATTTTTTTGCTTGGACACTTTATTTAGCAGGCACGTGAGATGCACGTGGATGCAATCCCAATTTTGAACATATTTGGAACACTACAAAAATGTTTTTGAATAAATATTTTTTCTAAAAAATAAAATAAAAAATATTAGGAACATTTTTTCGATTCGGAACATATTTTATATGTTCCCGAACCTAGGAACAAAAAATAAGCGTTCCGGATTGAAAAATACCTAGCGTTCCTAATTTGCCATTTTGGTGTAGTGATATAAGGTCTTTGTTGTATGATTGTAGTAGAATCTGAGTGATCGTCGTCTGATAGATGCTGCCTCACTCGGATCATCCGGAAGAATATCATATAATACGAGATCTAAGAAAGAAAGTCTCCAATCTTTATCCGTATTCTGATTCTCAGTCAAGTTACTGAAGATGAATTCCATGCTGGAATCGGATGAAGATGACATCGATTTACGACTGAATCTAAATCCTCTTGTTGTGTTGACGTCATGAGATGTTGATTCTTCAATGTCAACTGGAAGTCCTAGAGTCAAGTTATTTTTAAGATGAAATAATTCTCGATTACGAACAACGATCATTTGTTGCCGTCTGATTGGAATAGCCAGCACCGCTGCAAGATTAGCAAGCGCATCAGCTTCTGTGTTACATGCTCGCCTAACATGTTCAATGAAGAATTCTTCAAACGAAGAAGCCATAGATATAGCTGTTTTATGATAAGAAACCAGATCTTGATGGCGAACTTCATAAGTACCCCTGATCTGATTGACAATGAGTTTAGAGTCTCCGTACGCCTCCAAATGTTGAATATTCAGATGTTTAGCGAGTTGAAGACCAATGAGTAATGCATTGTACTCAGCTACATTGTTTGAACACGGCTGATCGAGAGAATAAGCTCTTTGGATGGCAAGACCTTCTGGCGATACAAGAACGATTCCAACTCCAGCGACAATATCACCATTAGGACCAATTCTTGATGCTCCATCAAAGAATAAATGCCAAGTAGGATCTTCTTCAGCAATTTGATTTGAATCTAGGACTTCATCTGGGATTTCATCATAGAGTTTTGAATTTTCTGGAATTGAGTGAGCAGCCAGAAAATCAGCTAAAGCTTGTCCTTTGACTGATTTCTGAAGAATATAGTGCATGTCATACTGAGCAAGTAGGATTCCCCAGTTAGCCAATCGAGAATTCAAAATACTGGGTTTCTTCATCATGATCCGTATAGGATTGATCCTGGAGATGACATGAATAGTCTGGCCAATGATATAATGACGTGTCTTTTGGACAGCAAACATCAAAGCTAGACATTCTTTTTCAACCGATGAATATCGAGGTTCAGCTCCGGTCATAGTGCGACTGAGATATTAAATGGCTTGTTCATGGCCATTTTGATTCTTTTAAGCGAGTAATGCACCCAATGAATGACTCATTGCTCGAGTATAGAGGAGGAACGGTATTCCTGTGACGGGAGGTACCAATACTAGAGGGCTCATTAGATATTATTTTATATCATCGAATGCTTTCTAACATTCATCATTCCAGAAAAAAGAGACACCTTTCTTCATAAGTTTGTTGAATGGTCTGCAGCGTCCTGATAAATTAGAGATGAATCTCCTGATATAAGCGATTCTTCCTTGAAATCCTCGTAGCTCTTTTAAGGTGCGTGGAGGACGCATCTCTTAGATGGCTTTGATCTTCTCGGGATCCACGTGTATACCTTTAGAGGTAATGACGAAGCCGAGAAATTTACCACTAGAGACGCCTAAGAAGGACTTAGTAGGTTCATCTTTAATTGATGCTTACGCATTAGATCAAATATAGTCTTCAAATCTTGGATATGATCCTCCTTTTGTCGACTTTTGACTGCAATATCATCAACATAGCATTCGACTGTTTTCCGCAAATATTTACGGAATATAGTGCTCATAGCTCGTTGATAAGTTGCTCCTGCATTCTTGAGACCGAATGGCATAACTGTATAACAGTATGTACCAATCGGCATTCTGAAAGAAGTGTGCTTCTCGTCCTCTGGAAACATTTTGATCTGATTGTACCCAGAATACCCGTCCATGAATGATATTCGTTCAAATCCACAGGTATTATCAACCATGACATCAGTGATTGGTAGAGGGAATTCGTCTTTAGGACATGCCGCATTGAGATCGCGGAAGTCTATGCATACTCTGATCTTACCAGTCTTTTTAAGAACAGGAACAATATTAGCCACCCAATCGGGATGTTGTTCCTCTCTAATAAACCCAGAGGTAATGAGTTTATTGACTTCAGCTTCAATTGCATCCATGATGTCTGGACGAAATCGTCGCTGTTGTTGTTTGACCGGTTTAGCATTCGGCAAGATATTGAGCTTGTGAGTTGCAATTTGAGGATCAAGCCCTGGCATATCTTCATAACTCCAAGCAAAGACATCGATGTAATCACGAATGAGTTTTATCATGTCTTTCTTATCAGTTTCTGAAAGACTTTCACTGATAAATATTGGTTTGGGAGATCCCTCTTCACCAACATCTATTTGAACAAGTTTATCTTCAGTCGGAGGTTCTTTTTGCTCGAAACGGAACTCCCATTGATTATCTAATCTTTGGGCCCACTGTTCTGATTTAGGTGAGATTTCAAACTCTTCTTCGTCTTCATTACTTTCTTCAGAATGGTCAATGGAAACCATGTTGGAAGACAGAATGTTGCAGTAGAAGTCCCCGATACTTGTATCGGAATCCCAAGAAGTGGTACTAGAAGAATCAAATCTCTTATCTTTGTCAGACTCGGGATCTTCATGGATAATATTGATAAAAGGAGTAGGAGCAATATAGCCTAATCCGCATTTTGTCCTTCCATATTTCAGAGGAGGAATACGAACAGGCATTTTTCTTCCCTTTCCACTATTGAGGCCAGTCCTGAAGTCATAGCCCATATTTTTGATGATGTCTTTAGACTGCTGACTATAACGACGTAGTTGTAATCTTCCAGTATCATCATTTTTGTCTTCATCTTCTAAATCAGAAGGACTTTGGGGCCCTTTGTAGAAGAATATTGGAATGTCTCCTGGCTTTCTGCTGGGAACTAGAAAGTATGAAGATTGTACAGGTTCTAGGAATACATCTGTATGAACAGTCTGTACAACTCCTATGGTTATTGTGTTCAAGTCATCTAACAGATGTAAATAACTATGAACATAATTACACACATCAGCATACTGCAAAGATGGAGACTTTTTATTAAATGTAAAAGCAGCAGTATTTACATTGGGAGAAGGCTGAGCCTTAGAGATTTTAGCCAAGTCAATGACTAAAGGGGGAGAAGAAGAAGAAGCTTTGTTTCGATTAAGATCGATAACAAATGGCTCAGAAGAGGTGAGCTCCCTTGAAGTTTGAGTAGGAAGAGTGGTCCGCCTTCCAACTGGAATTAGCAGAGTATCTTGTGAAGATACAGGAACTGTAGTACGCCCACTGACAGGAATGATCAGTGTATTTTGAGTAGATGACTGAGGTAACGGAGAGATCCGTCCACTCACTGGAATGATGAAAGAATCTTCTCCAGAGGGTTTAGGAGATTGTTGCTGAGTAGTTCGACCTTTAACAGGGATTATTAAAGTCTCACTTTGTGCATCTTCTTTCTCCATTGCTTGTATGATCCTTGTATACTCTTCTTTGTACATTCGGGAATCGTTGAAATAAGCTTCAACCCCATGGAAGGGATTTATATCAGCAACTTCTTTTTGTACTCTTCCATTGCTATCAATATATTTAAAATATTGATGAAGAGTAGAGGGCTCCACATTATTTTCATGAAGAAAGGGCCTCCCCAGAAGAAGATTATAGGATCCCGCGATCTCGATCACATAGAAAGTGACTTTAGATCTGAAATTGCCTATCTGAAGCTTCAGATGAATCTTTCCCAAAGGCTCACTTCGGCTTTGATTGAATCCCAAGATAGTAGTAACCGCCTTGGAGAGCTTGTGAAGAGGGATTTTTAGTTCATCCAACAGACTCTTTGGCATTATGCTTATAGCAGACCCTGGATCAATGAGGATACGATCTATCATCATTGTGTCGATATAACCGGTGTAGTAGAGAGGCCGATCATGTCGATTATCCTCCAATAGCATGTCGTCTTATTTAAAGGTGATATTTGGGATAATCTCCAGTACACTGTTACAATGTAAGCAAGTGGCAGGTTCTGTATCTGGCTTCTTCAATTGTGCAAGACAAAAGTCAGCTTGTAGAAGTGCTTCACTTAATGTCTCCCGAGTCTCTTTGGAAAGACGTAGAAGTTCAAAGAGGGACATTCTAGCTGGAGTATTAGCAAGTTGAGCCAAAATGTCGAAGTTGTAAGGCTTCTGAAGTCCAAGAGGAGAGGACTTCTTGATTGGCTTATCAAACCGAGCCTGTTGTTTGCCTTTCTCAAGAGTTGTGGGTTTGGGAGGAACAGGTTCAGTGGATGATTCTTCTTCAGGAGGAACATTAGAAGCATCTTTATCAGCTGGAGGGATATCAAGAGGATCCTCGGGACTTTTGGAATAATTCTTTAGATAAGGTTTCCCCGTTCGAGTAGCACTAACAAGTGCTTCTTCTTCATCTTTTGGCTCTGTGTAAGAAGTAGACCCAAGAGAAGTCATATGACATGACTTGATCTTTCCAGCCTTCTTGGACTTTCGAGAAGAAATCTTTTGAAAAAAAGGAGATTCAAAGTCTGTTATTAGATCAGGATGAATCCACATGATTTCTCCAGTCTCCAAAGTGATTGGTGCTAATCCTTCAGACTGTGGAGGAGGAATATTCACTATGTCAAGAGTTGCCTTGGGAATAGGAACGATCCCGCTTTCAAGAAATTGAGGAGGGAAGTCTCCAAATTGCATAGAGACAACGTTGGAGGTGACGGTCTTCTCTTTTGGAGTAAGAGAGATAGCTCCAGACTTAATCATTTCTTGGATCTTTCCTTTCAGTACATAACATGTACGAATTGTATGACCCAGCATTCTGTGGTATGGACAGTATTTAGGATGATCTGTCTTACCAGCTTCATCAGGTTTCTTGATCTCAGGTAATTGTATCTTATTACCTTTCAGCAGACATTCAAAGATACCAAGGACATCGTCGTCATCAAAAGAATATTCTTCTTTGGGGCGAGATGTTCTTGATTGTTGAGTTGTAGAGGCAGGAGTTTGAACATTTGATGTATCTTTGCTCTAAAGATTAACTTCAAGAGTTTTTTTTCCTTGCGAGCATTATTTTTATTGTTAGCACCTTGTCCTGTTTCTTTAGGAGTCATCTGCACTCCTAAACCTTTGAAGGTTTCAGCACTGATTTCTGCAACTTTGGCACTGACTATGAAGGAAGGCCAATCTTGAAATTGAGTGGACCCTGTCCACATACTGATGATTGGCAACAAGTTTGATTTGCATGTGTCGATGGTGACAGCATCAGGAGTTCCAAGAGGCATCTTCAGAGCTTCTCTTCGAAACCGTTCAATGTATTCCTCTCTAGATTCATTATTTTTCTGCTTGATTCTAATAAGAGCAGACATAGTCATGTCATTAAGCCCTTCATAGAACCTTTCAAGAAACATCTGTTTGAAACCAGCAAATGAGGTAATGCTCCCATCTGGGAGACTCCTATACCATTCATAAGCCGTTCCCTTGAGACATCCAATAAATACCCGAGTAAGGAGGGCATCACTTGGTTGCAGTTGATCAGTCATCACTTCAAAGTGATTAATAAACTGACTTGGAGAAGTGGTTCCATCATAGAATGAGATAGTAGGAGGCTTGTATTTAGGAGGATATGATAATTGCTTCCATTCTATCGGATAAGGCTGCTTGATGCCTAACCTTTGTAAACCATCCTTCTGTTTGAATGCCTCGAATTGAGTTTTGAGATTCTTCAATTCTTCAGAGACAACTCCCAAAGATTATGGAGTTGTGGCTTGTAGAGAATAGTTGGGAGGAGGAACAGCATTGTAAGCACTACCCCCAGCTCCAGAGAGACTAGGATTTGGTTGAGCTGGTCCAGGAGTATTAGATTGTACTGCTGGAGGAACTTGTACTGGACTCATATCAGTGTCAGTTGGTATGGCATCTAGTACAGTCTGTCAATTTTGCATCTGTGGTGCCATGAGTTCATACATCGACTTCATAGTATCAGCCATAGACTTTATTTGTTGTTCCAAAGAAGCAATTCTTTGATCTTGAGGAGTCAAGGAAGAAGAAGGTTCATCAGTATTCCCATCAACCGTATAAGTTGTGACTGTACGAGGAATTATTGATGAACTGGTAGATGTTGTTTGTTCTGAATCATTGCTTCGTGCATCAAAGTCAATTATAGGAGAACTACCCCCAGTAGGAAGAGGTGGGAAGTTAGATTCTCCAAGGAATTCAGAATCAATTTCAGGGATTACATTTCTTTGACTAGAAGCCAGGACTCTTGCTCTGGTGTTTCTATATACTCCATCTGGACTATCAACTCTACCCCCGGTGTCCCGAGAAGTCATGTTGACAGAGGCAAACAAAGGCTCATCTTCATCAGGCATAGGTTCATACTGAATCCTATTGAAGACAGACTGTCGTTTAGTTTGACATCTGTATTGCATTGTGGCTCTTGGCTGGAAGTCACATTCATGATCACCATGGTCTTGAACCGTTGATTGACATCTGCACTGAATTATGACTCTTAGATAGAAGTCACATTCAGCATGTTCCTTTGACATAGAATTACTTCTTCTCTTCTGTTGAAGATATTCCCGTAAATCTGTTTGTGAAGATTGAGGAGTATATTTCCTGTTCTTGGGTCTTAATGGCTCTTGATTATACAAAGAGTGATTAATGTGAGCCACATAATTTCTTGTATACTCTGCATCTGGATCTTTTATCTTCATATCCAATTGGTATGGTTTCTTAACACCAGAAGTGCTGAGTTTTGTTCTTAAATTAGTGGAAGGTAACACATTAATTTTAGAAACATGGAGTTTTCCCTCCATTGATCTGGATATTTGCAGAGAAGGAAGAGTTGAACCACTCCTTTGATTAGGAGTTGGTAACAGACCCTCTTTAATGGACAGATTCTGTGCCCAATTTGAAGAAGTCATAGGAGAAGATATTAAGGAATATTTCTTCTTAGACTCAATCAGATTTTGAGACATAGAATGTCCAGAATGAAGAGTAGTCAAAAGACCATCTCCTTTCCTTTGACTAACAAAAGTATCAGTCAAAGCTGTTCCTGAAGTAAAAACTACAGGAGCAGAAGAAACAACTAAAGAGTTATTCCTTTTCGAAGGGACTTTGTGTGGAAGACCACCCCCAGTTCTAGTAGAACTCGGTAAAGAAGAAGAGATAACTAAGGAGTTATTCTTCTCTGATGAAATATACGCTGAAACAGATTTGGCTAAGGAACCAGTACTGTTAGCGTGACTTTTAATTTTAGAATTACACGCTGGAACAGATTTGGCTAAGGAGCCAGTACTGTCAGCGTGACTTTTAGGGTTGAATTCGTACGCTGGAACAGATTTGGCTAAGGAGCCAATACTGTCAGCGTGACTTTTAGGGTTGAATTTGCACGCTGGAACAGATTTGGCTAAGGAACCAGTACTGTTAGCGTGACTTTTAATTTTAGAATTACACGCTGGAACAGATTTGGCTAAGGAGCCAGTACTGTCAGCGTGACTTTTAGGGTTGAATTCGTACGCTAGAACAGATTTGGCTAAGGAGCCAGTACTGTCAGCGTGACTTTTAGGGTTGAATTTGCACACTGGAACAGATTTGGCTAAGGAGCCAGTACTGTCAGCGTGACTTTTAGGGTTGAATTTGCACGCTGGAACAGATTTGGCTAAGAAGCCAGTACTGTCAGCGTGACTTTTAGGGTTGAATTCGCACGCTGGAACAGATTTGGCTAAGAAGCCAGTACTGTCAACGTGACTTTTAGGGTTGAATTTGCACGCTGGAACAGATTTGGCTAAGGAGCCAGTACTGTCAGCATGACTTTTGATTACTGTCATCTTCGAGCGCACAAGAGTGTGCGTGCTTGCAGTGGAGTTCTTGCCAGAGGTAGGAGTAGACACTGTGGCAGAGACTTCACCATTGACTGCCAACTGATTCTTAGGGACATAAACAGAGTGTCCCTTCGATTTGGCAGTGATGATGGAGGCTGGAGTGGGCTTGCCACCCTTAGCCCGCTGCATTTCTTCATAGGCGATTTGATCGAATTTGATCGTCATCACCTTCTTCGTCGAGCCGATTGACGAAGTATCGCATTGAGTTGTTACCATCTCAGAAGAGGAGATGGTTTTTCCCAGCAGAGTCGCCAATTTGTTTTCCATAAAGAAATTCTCTTTATTTGTTGTGTTTCTGGGAAAATTACAACTGTAGGAATCCGATCTAGAAGACGATCGCTTTATCCCTTGGACTATGCGAAGAAGAAAAGCTCTCAAAATTTTGACAGTAGATATCAGTGTATCTGTACAATGAATGAGAAAAAGAACTCTATTTATAGAGTCAAAAATAATAACTGAAAAGATAACTGTCTTCACAGCCTATGCCTAGTTAAAAATCACGCAGGATTTAACATACACAAGGCTGTGAGCAGTTACTGGACGTGGCCTGTAACTGTTGGACACATGGCAATCATGCATGAGTCGTGTGCAAGTTACAGGACACGTAGGCGAGAGATCAGTGGCATGGCTGCCACGTACTCCAATTTGATGAAATCCACGCAGACTTGTTGAAGACAAAATCCACGCGAACTCGGTGTAGAAAGCTTCAAAATCCACGCAAACTTGGGGCAGGAAGCTTCAGGATCCACGCAGACTTCGAGGCAAAAAACTTCAAAATCCATGCAAACTTGAGGAAGAAAACTTCAGAATCCACGCAAACTTGAGATGAAGATCACAAATACACGCAGACTTGAGATAGAACTGCCAGCTGTCTTGATTCGGCGTGTCTCGACTGACACAAAATCTCTGACAGTGATTGCTTTGTCAGTCGTATTAAATGATAAGAAACCCTTTTGGTATGCCAACTCGACGAAGGCTGAGTCTTGCTGAAGAAGATTTCGAAAATCACGCGATAGACGGCGATGATCTCTCGAATTCTATGTATACGTGGCATACGAAGAGATATTCTTCGACTGTCGTGTTTGTCAGTCATAATTACTCTTTGGCAGATGATGAGTTGTCTTCCAGCATGATTTGTTTATATTGTCTGGATCAACTGAGCGTGACTTTTGACTCTGTCTTGATCAACTCAGCGTGACTTTCATTTTTTGAGGCCTACACTTGGAGCCGTATTTGTCGAGCCGTTTCGCACGTCAATTCGGCTACGCCCAGTTGATGTTGGGGAACCCCAGTACCACCCTGGAGAATATTGGGAGTCTACTGGACGGGGCACGAGCTTGGCATTACTACAATATCGGATGTGCTGGAGCCCGCTTTACCATACCAGTTCTGATTCAGCAGCCGCCGATTCTTTTCTCAGCCGCCAAATTTTACTGTGCGATGAACGCTGTATCTCCTGGATATGATAGGAAGACCAGTTCCATCGTCGGCACCCAGTTGGAGGCGACTGGGAACATATTGGTGAAGGCTCGATCGTAACGCCTGCCAGAGGTTGGTTATCGAGACACCCCTGCCGTATCCTCGGAGGGTACTCAGGCAGAGCCCTCGGCTGATCACTCGAAGAGACGTGTCGGCACAGAGGCCGGTTCTTCTGTGCCGAAAAGGAAGAGGAAAGCAATGTCACCGGAGGTGTCAACAGAATCGGCTCTTATGGAGGTAAGGACGTCCCACATAGTCTGGTTAGTTATATCATTTTTGTGACAAATGCTTTTTTTTTGTAGGAGCCGTTGAAAAGGAAACCTCGAACTCCGAGATCGGGTGCTAGCAGACCAAAGTGGATGGCGGGCCCATCTGATGAGCGTATTCCGCCGATTGTATTGTCTCCCGTGGGGGAGAACCCGGATGATGTGACTTCTATAGAGATACCAGTTTCCGTGAGGGCTTCTGGTATCGAGGTCCCAGCAGAAGCTGTTCCTCTAGATGAGAAAGAGGAATGGAGTTCGTCTTCTTCAGATGACGTTCCGCTAGAGGCCCTGAGCCTGTAGTAGGAGCAACAAGCATATTGGTAACAGAGGATAGGGCTGATTCCCCTCTTCATCATGATGAAGGGGGGTCGGCTACACCGTTGCCGAGCCCTACCCCAGACTCAGCAGGGGACGTCGAGCTGGCTGCCGATCGGGAGGTACCGACCGATTCTATTCCCGCAGAGGGATTTGATGAGGGAGGTGAGACTCGTCTGCCGAGCCCGGCTCCACGGGAGCCAAGTCAGGAAACAGGTGGTGATCTGGCTGTTTCGCCTGAGGAGGAAGGTCCTGTGCGGCCTGCTGATAGTGTTTTGGAGACGGAGGAGACAGCCCCGAACGTCGGTGGTCCCTCCGAAATTAAAAAGGGTAAGAGTTTGTTGGTTGAACCCTCCGTTGCTCCTTCCACTTGGGGGACGATATCGACGCCCCATCTGGCTCCTTTCGTCCACTTGGCACCTCGAGCTAGTGACGAAGTGCAAGTCTCTGACGAGAAAGGGTCCGCTGAGGTTGAGATTGTAGCCTCACAGATTGAGGTCGGTGGGTCTTCTTCAGGTCTGCCGTCCAGAGCAGCTCCTCTAACTCCTGCTATGACGCCTCAGGTGTTGGCAGACGCGGATGAGTACGTAAAGTTTGTTGTTGAGGCAGTACAAGATGCTGCAGAGAGGTGTATCAACCGTGATAAATGCAAATGGGAGTTTTGCGATGGCGAAAGCCATGGTGCTTGCTCACATTGGTCTGCTACGTTCTCACCAGGGCCACGATCATACGGTCGAGATTCTGGAGGCATCAGTGGCCAAGCTCGGCCAGCTTCTTTTCGAGCTTCAGAGTATCCGACGAAATGACTTTTTTGCTCTGGTAGAAGCAGAAAATGAGAAATTGATAGCTGAATTCGAGTCGTCGTATCAGGCCACGGTGGCTGTCTGGGACCGTGAGGTGGCCGAAGCTGAGGCTGAGGTGGAGAGGCTATCTCAATCCACGCAAGAAACAGTAGAGTTGTGGGCCTCATTGGAAGCTAGAATAGCGGAGGTCACTGCCAAGATCCGCCATCTTGAAGACCAGCGAGCCCAACTCTTGTTAGATGCTGAGCGAGTCCAGGCTGCATATGTAGCATCTAAGGAGGAGGAAGCGGCTTTTACCCGTCAGATTCTTTTCCTGACCCACCAGCGGCAACAGCTAGACGAGAAGTATGAGACTGATACTGCCCCCGAAGCTGTTGAGGTGATGCGTCAAGAAGCCGAACGTCGGGTCTTGGCGACCGCAGAGACTCGGGCGGAAGACTTGAGGTATCGGATTGAAGAGCTTTCTGCCAATCCCAGTGATGCTTAGGGATTGTAGTTTCTCTCTTTTTTTTGTTATTTTTGTGGTTTGCAACTTCTGCTGGAGATGTAATCCTTTACTTGTAAATAAAAATAAAGAATTTTATGGTGTGTTCATTTTTGCTGTCATGAACTGATGATTTGTGTGGACCTATTATCTTTTATGCACCCTGGTTTTTAGGTACAGATAATAATTTGAGAGAACCGACATGTTTGCTCAGAGGTAATGTGGACGTGGCAAATACGGGGTTCAAATGATAGAATCTTCCTACTCAGAGGTGTTAAGGACATGGTAGGAGTGACTCTGGAGGGATACGTGAAACTACTCAGAGGTAATATGGACATGGAAGTTCTGCGATCGATGTACGACAACACGGGGGTTGTTCGTACATGATGTTTACTCAGAGGTTATGTGGACGTGGTAAACATAATAAGCAGCACAATCTTATGTAGTGTAAGATTCTGCTTTGCAGGGCGTAGAGGAGCAACTCAGAGGTAATGTGGACGTTGTTGTTCTTCTACTGAAGATAAAATGCCACGGAATAACTGGGTTCTGAAAGCATAGGATTTTGTGAAGAAGAGATATATGTGAGCTCTGATGATCAGGTCCACTGATTCCCTTGCTGGGTAGAGATGGAAGTACATATCTGAAAGATGTCAAGAGTAGTACTTCTTTTGGAACTTGCCATTGATGGGCATCATGAACAAGTCCCTATTTGGTCGGGCGAGGCGGTAAGCACCGTTTGAGTATACCGTCTCTATGATGAAAGGTCCCTCCCACTTGGGCTCGAACTTTTCGGGTATTTTGTGAGTCAACACCATTGGCCTCCTGACTGCTAGGACCAGGTCGCCAACTTGGAAAGTCCTCTGCTTTACCTTTTTGTTGAAAGCCTGTGATATACGAGCTTGATAGAGTTCAATGCGCAGCTGAGCTAGGAGACATTTTTTGTCAAGAGCCTCCAGTTCTCGCATAAGGCGACATTGATTGTCTTCTTCTGTCAATTGATTTGTGATTGCTATACGGAGTGAGGGTATCTGAATCTCGATAGGCAGTACCGCTTCGCTCCCGTATACTAAGGAGAATGGGGTGTTGCCCGTAGGAGTCTGTACCGTTGTACGGTAGGCCCAGAGACATTCGTTGAGCTTTTCGTCCCAGTCGTGTTTGTTGGATGACACGACCTTTTTGAGTAGCTTGACGATAGTTTTGTTAAAGACCTTGGCCAATCCGTTTGCTGTCGGATTGTAGGCGGTTGATACCACGTTCTGAATGCGGTTCTTATCACAGAACCTGCTGAAAACATGGCTGATGAACTGTGGACCATTATCGTGGATAATCCATCGAGGTACCCCAAAACGGTAGATGACATGGTGCTTAATGAAGCTGATCACCCTGGAGCTTTTCACTTCCGTCAGTGGAACTGCTTCTGCCCATTTGGAGAAGTAGTCGGTGATGGCTAGGATCAAGCGGTGTCCCCTCGATGATGGAGGGGTGATCGATCCTACAATGTCCATGCCCCAAGCTTCGAAGGGCCAGGAGACGACCGTATAGTGGTTCCGACGGTGTATGGATAAAGTCGGCGTGAAGCTGGCACGAATGGCACTTTTTAGTATAGCCGACAGTGTCGGCTGCCATGGTTGGCTTGTAGTAACCCATATGTCACAGTCGATCCTGCTACTTAGGGCCAGGTTGATGAGCCCCGCAAGTCCCGTCATGAGCTTTCCGAAGGGCTTCGGCTGCTTCTTTATTGGATAGACATCGAAGCAGAATTCCATCGAAGGAACGTCGGTACAGCATTTTAGTCGCTGTATCATAATAAAACCGAAGGAAACGTCTTCTAACCGAGACGGCTTCTTTCGGGTCTTCAGGAAGAATTCTATAGACAGCAAAGTCGATGAATAGGAACCTCCAGTCTCGGACATTAACACCGACACTTACCGTCATGGCATGGGCCATTTGTGTGCATAGGTTTTTTTTGGACAGACCAAGTCTCATCCAACTACCGTGACGTAGTATTGAGTCTCGAGGGGTGCTGCTAATGAAGCTACGAGGCCGGCCAGAGCGTCAGCCTCCAGGTTTTGTAACCGAGGTACGTGTTCTATGAAGAACTTGGTGAAGGTTGAAATAATTTTCAATGCAGCTTCATGGTAAGGAACCAGATCTTCATAGCGAACTTCGTACTGCCCTCGAATTTGATTAACGACGAGTTTTGAGTCGCCATAAGCTTCCAGATGATCCACCTCCAGCTGTTGTGCCAGCTGGAGTCCCATGATGAGAGCGTTGTACTCGGCAACATTGTTGGAGCACGGCTTTGAAAAGGAGTAAGCACGCTGGATGACCAGCTGATCGGAGGAGACTAAGACTACCCCCACTCCGCGATGATTTGGCCTTTGGGGCCTGTTCTCGAAGCGCCATCGAAAAAGACCCGCCAGACGGAGTTTTTTTGGTGACGTTTGATTCTTGGACCTCATCCAGGATGTCTTCATAGAGTCTGGAGGACTCCGGGATGGGGTACACGGCTAAAAAGTCGGGTAGAGCTTGACCTTTGACGGCTTTTTCTGGAACGAACACCATGTTATACGGCGTCAACATGATTGCCCATGTAGCTAGTCGGGAGTTCAAAGATCCCGGCTTCGTCATGAGAACCCTGAGTGAATTGACTCGGAAGATGACATGAATTGTCTGGCCCGAAACATAATGGCGAGTCTTATGGATGGCAAACACCAAAGCCAAATACTCCTTTTCAACGGGGTTGTACCAGTGTTCGGCCCCGATCATCGTTCTACTAAAGTAGTAGATAGCTTGCTCGTAGCCCGCATCGTTGTTCTGAGCCAACAAAGCGTCGAGGGAATGATCCATGGCACGGACGTAGAGAAGAAATGGTTTACTTGCGATGGCTGCAACCAGGACTGGCGGGCTCGCCGGGTAAGCTTTGATATCGTCGAAAGCTTTCTGGCATTCTTATGTCCAGACGTAGGATACTCCCTTCTTCATGAGCTGGGTGAAGGGTTGGCATTTTTCGGAAAGGTTTGCTATAAACCTTCGGATGTATGCCAGACGTCTCTGCAGACCTCGAAGTTCTCGGAGGTTCTTCGGAGGGTCCATGTCAAGGATGGCTTTGGTTTTCTCGAGATCGACATGAATGCCTTTCGTCGTGATAATAAAGCCTAAGAACTTTTCGCTAGAAACCCTAAGAAAGGATTTAGCGGGGTTCATCTTGAGTTGATGCGCTCGCATGAGATCGAAGACTGTATTTAGGTCGTGTAGGTGATCACCTTTGAGACAGCTCTTGACTGCGATATCATCAACATAGCATTCAACTATTTTGTACAGATGTTGACGGAAGATGGTACTCATAGCTCTTTGGTATGTAGCACCGGCGTTCTTCAAGCCAAAGGGCATCACTGTGTAGCAAAAAAAACCCCTTCGAAGTCCTGAATGACTTGTATTTTGCATCATCGGGAAACATCTTGATCTGGTTGTAGCCCGAGTACCCATCCATGAAAGACATGCGTTCGAAGCCACATGTATTATCGATCATCACGTCAGTGATTCGAAGCAAGAATTCGTCCTTCGGGCAAGCAGTATTGAGATCCCTGAAGTCGATGCTTGGTGACAGGGACGACATTGGCCATCCAATCCGGATGTTGCTCTTCACGAATGAACCCGCTGCTTAGGAGTTTGTCTACCTCCTGATCGATAGCGTTCATGATATCAGGACGAAAACGTCGTTGTTATTGCTTTACAGGCTTAGCATCAGGCAAGATGTTAAGTCTGTGCATTGCGATCTGGAGATCAAGTCCCCGCATATCTTAGTAGCTCTAGGCGAAGATGTCGATATATTCCTTGGCCAATTGGACCAAAGACTCTCGGTCTTCTCCTTTCAGACTTTTGCTAATGAAGATGGATTTGGAAGGAGATCCATCCCTAAGGTCAACTTGTTCGACCTCGTCTTCGGTAGGGGGCTCGCGTAGTTCAAAACGAGACTCCCACTGTGCTCCTAGGCGTTAAGCCCAGGGTTCTTTCTCAAAGAATTTTGATGTTTGGTCATCGCCTTCATCCTCTTAGGATTGTGCAGATGCCACGTTGACTGATAGCACCTTCCTGAGGACTGAGCCGATACTGGTATCGGAATCCCATGTTGATGCCTCGGATGAGTGAGAGTGTTCCACTTCTTCTGCCTCCGAACTCTTTGGAGTTGTCGACGATGTGACATAGCTTACCCCCGTCGAGTACGATGATAGTAGTCCTGCGACTTTCCTTTAGGTATTGGGAGCCGGAGGGGAAGACGCCGACCTTTGACGTAGCTCAGGCCCTTGTTGCTCTTCAGATCGTAACCCATCTTTTGGATAAGGTACTTTGCCTTGTCCGTGTACTGATAGACTTGTATTCTGCCGGTATCTGGTTCTGGCTCGAGTGGCGGAAGGTCTTGATGATGCTCGACTTTGCCGAAGATGATGGGTTCTTCATCCTGATTCTGCGGTGGGACTATAAAACAGACTCCTTGGGACGGAACTACTCGATTTACATAATTGACGGTCGTTATTTAAGTTTGTAACGACCGTAGAGCATTATCTAGTGTATATATGGTATTCCAATGTGGAAGACTAGAATAATTGAAAGACACTCTATTATTGATAAAATACGAGATTTTGTCCTGCAAGATTGTATTATCAAGAGAAGGGATATCTATATCAGCAGATATGTACTCTCCTAACTCTTTATCTGTGAGCACCGGGGCTGGTTCGGGAGAGTTCATCGCCGATTTAACCTTGGGTTCCGAGAGGGTTGTGTGGGCCTTCTCTTGCAGCTTGGATGATTACGGAGGCTTACCTTTGAGACGCACCTTCAGGGGTGCCTCGACTACGACTTCGATGACAGGTGCCTTCCCTTGTAGTTTTGCCACAAGGGGAGCCGACGTATGAGGAGGTTTTCTCTTGAGCCGTATCTTCAAGGGAGCTTCAGTAGATGCTCTACCTAGAGAAGTCGGTGCTTTTCCAGGTAGCTTGATGGTCATGGGAGGCAGCGTCTGAGGCGGTTTCCCTTTGAGTCGAATCTTTAAAGGAGCGTCGGGAATCATCTCTGGCTCCATGTCCGGCTCTGTCGCTGTTTCAGCTTCGTCATCAACATCGTTGGCTTCCCCTTCATCGAGCGACTTATATAAGCTAGCGTCAGTGAAGTAGGCTTCGACCCCCTTGAAATGGTCAATGTTTGCGAACTCTGTCCAGATGATGTCGTTGGTTGACACGTACTTCATACATTGGTGGAGTGTATATGGCACCACCATGTACTCATGCAGCCACGGGCGACCCAGCAGGAGGTTGTAGTTGACGTCGGTATCCACGACATAGCAAGTCACCTCGGTTCGGAGGTTACCGATATGACATTTTAGTCGTATTTTGTCCAACGGTTCACTTTTGCTAGCATTGAAACTGCTGATTGTCGTGTTGGAGGGCGCCAGTCGGTACATCGGGATCCTCAGTGTTGACAGCAGAGTCCTAGGGATGATGCTAAGGAAAGACCCTGGATCAATCTGAATTCGCTTCACCTTGACGGAACCCACATACCCTGTGTAATATAGCGGCCTGTTGTGCCGGTTGTGCTTGAGTAGCATATCTTATTAGGTGAAGGTTATGTTGGGGATGACCTCATCCGCACAATGGCAGTGCACACATGTGGTCGGAAGATCCTCAGGTTGCTTGACCTGACTGATAAAGGACTCAGCATCCTTCAAAGCTTCACAGAGAGCTTCACGAGTGTCTTTGGAAAGACGAAGAAGCTCGTACAGAGATAAATGGACAAGAGTACCGGCAAGTTGTGCCATTATTCAAAGTTGTGGGGCTTAGCCAGCCCCGAAGCATTCTCCTTTTGCAAAGGCTTGTCGAAATAGGCCTCTACATGCTTCTGTTTATTGGCTGCTAGAGGTTTGAATGGACCTCATTCTTTAGCAGCAGGGGCAGTACAGGGAGGCAACACCTCAATGGCAACTTCGTCAGGTTGGGCGTTCAGCTACGAACGGATTTGTACAGGAAGAGTCTCTTCCGCGGAGGAAGAGACCATGTGGCAAGACTTGATCTTCTTGCCCTTAGCTTTGGAGGTAGAGCGTACCCTGGGTTGAGTAACTTCGGAAAAGAGATCGGGGTGAACCCATAAGATCTCTCCCCGAGATGTGGTGAGTGGGATGAGTCCACTCACGTTGTCACGAGTAGGTGGTAGGTTGACCACCTCCATTGTCGCCTTTGGGATGGGGACGACGCCATCTTGTGTTGTGGTTGGCGGCAAGGTGCCGAATTGGAGTGACACCAGGTTGGCCGAGACTGTTTTCTCCTCATAGTCGACGGAGATAACATTCGCATTGATCATGCGCTAGATGTAGTTCTTGAGGACGTAGCATTCCTGAGTTGGATGTCCAACAAACCAATGGTAGTGACAGTACCTCGGATTGTCCACTCTTCCAACCTCCTCGGGACGCTTCGGGTCCGGCAATTTGATCTTATCACCCTGCTTCAGCATCTCGAAGAGTTGCAAGTGTCTTCGTCGTTGAAAGAACAGACCTCATTTGGCCTCGGTGCAAGCGGAGGCTTCTGAGTAGGTGCTTGTGCACCTTTGGAGGCATTGACAGTCAACGCCTGCTTCCCTTTCGTCTCACGTCCAGGGTTGTTGGCAGCAGGCTATTTTCCCTTGTCTTCAAAAGCAGAGAAACTGACTCCCAGAAGGCGGGCATTGGATGTCTTCTTTTCAGCTGCTTCAGCCTCAATAATCAATGAGCTCCAATCGGGAGAAAGAGTGGAGTTGAGCCAGAGCTTGATCGCAGGAAGCATGTTCATGCTGCAGGAAGAGAGGAGTGCATGTTCTAGCATACCCGGGGGCAGTTTGAAATAGGCTTGTCGGAAACGCTCGATGAATGCTCGAACCGTCTCCTTCTCCTTCTGACGCACCTCTATCAGGGACGCCATTGTCATGTCTTTCCCTCCGTCGTAGAAACGATCGAGGAAGAGACGTGTCAAGTCGTCGAAGGAAGATATGGAGTTGTCAGGGAGACTGCAGTACCAGTCGTAAGCTACTCCTTTCAGTGCCCCGACAAACAGGCTGGTGAGTAGCGCGTCTTCCTTCGGGATATTTCCCGTTTGAGACTGGAAGTACGTCAGATAACGACGTGGAGAGTCCTTTCCGTCGTATGGCGTCAATGTTTGTGGTTTACACTTGGGGGGGATAAACCACTTTGTTCCATTCGAGGGGATATGGTTGCGGGATCCCCATCTTCTAGCGCTCCTCCTGTATGTTCTTCGACTCGAAGCGCTCACGCAAGTCCCTGATCATTTCCATCATGTCTTCCGTAGAGCTGGGAGTTGGAGAAGGTGGTACAGTTTGGAGCTGTACATTCGAAGGTTCCGACACACGCGGTGCTTCGCGACAATCGATATTCAAGGATACCCGTTGGAGAGGCACATTTGATTCTCCGTTGACGCCTGGGTCAGGATTAGTGGAAGGTGCTCTGGCCAAGGCTGACCGTATCTCGAACACTTCTTGAGTCAGTATTTGTATGGAGGCAGAGAGGGTTTTGAGTCCTCCCTCCAGGGTATCCATGTGCTGAACGAGATCTGTTGGAGGCGCATCTGACTCCATATCACCAGCTCCCGTCATGTATATTGTCATGACGTGACTGGAAGTGGAGGGATCGGTTGAATTGTCGCTTTCAGCCTCGCTCTCTTGAAGAAGAACTTCCCCCGGAGCTTCGTCTTAGCTACCTCCAGCTATGCTTTGGGGGATGTCTCCATCTTCGGGTTGAAGATCCACAGGGGCTTGACTACCCCCAGCTACGTTCGGAAGACTGACTTCATCTCCAGGATGAAGATCCACAGGGGCTTGACTACCCCCAGCTATATCCGAGAGGCTGACTTCGTCTCCAGGATGAAGATCCACAGGGGCTTGACTACCCCCAGCTTCTTTTGAGATCTTCTTTCTCCCCCGGGTGCCCTCAAACACTCCTGAGGACGGGATAGTTGTCTTGGTCTTCCACGGCTGGCTCTTGGATGAGGATGAGGTCGAGGAGTTGCCAGTCGCCTTTCGAATTGATGGAGAGTTAGAGACTACGTTGCAAGAAGCAACCTGTAGTTCTGGCTCCTCTGACACCTTCTTTCCGAGACGACGATGGAGGGGTGTTGATGATTGCAGCCGCTGGAACACAGACTGCCTTGGTGGGACTGCTGTCTTATAACAACAGTTGATGGTGACTACAGCACAGGTGTGCCCAGTGAGGGGCGTATTGTGCTTGTCAGTCGACTCTCCTGATCGACGTTTGTGAGTGATCACGTTACGCAGATCGTTGGAGGAGAGTGCCACCTTCACACCCCCATCAGGCACATGGCAAGGCCAAGTGCTGGGGTGGCCAAATGAATGTTGCACCCCCTGATCCGACGCAAAAGATGTGCCCAGATTAATAGTGGGAGAGCAACATTGAGAGTGACGAGAACCAGCCTCAGACGCACAACCAATGTAGGCGCGGGGGTTCTAGACCACTGAGTTTCCCTTGCATGTCCTGGTTACGAACGCAGCAGATGCGCCCAAGTGTAACAAGGACTTTGAAGGTCGGCTCGTTTCTGGCGCAGAAGCACCTGATTCAACCTTGTACAGTTTACCATTGGCAGCGCGCATGATTGTGAGCGCATGACTCTGGCTCACTTCTGGCATAGCACGTTCGAGGCGCATGGCCCGTGTTGCCTTAGACTTCTTCGTACCAGCCCGCTAGGGCGTATTGTACTTAGAGTCCAAATTCTCCTCGCCACGACAGCGAGTGAGTCTGTCAAAGACAGATGCCTTCTGTGGCGCATCAGAGGTAATACACCGGGCGTTGGCTGCGCCCTTGCTCCGTCGACGCATCTTTCTCTTCTGGGAGGGTAAAGGTTGAGGAATGTGGTCAGCCCCACGTTTTCCCGAGAGATGCGCTGCACCGGTGGACGCATCTTGGCTGCTGAGGACTTCAGCTGGAAGGATAGGCTGTATCGGCGCATCCCCTTCGGTGGTGGTGCCAGGGGCGTCGACCTTGCGCACCCAGGCTTGGCGAGTCTTCTTCGGCTTTGGCAGCCGCTTCGAAGGACTTGCACTGCCTTTAGAGATGAACTCCTCATACGCCTGTTGATTGAGGCGTACGACCAACATCTTGTGGGAGGAGCCGACCTTCACGTCGTCAGATTATGATGCAGCTTTCTCAGCGGAGGAGAAAGAGGTCCCCAGCAGAGTCGCCAGCTTGTTTTCTATTAAAATCTTTTGATTGCAATTTCAATTACAAAAAGAACAGTATTACAATGTAGGACTTAGATGTAGTCCTAGGAGTACACTTTTGTTTATCTGGATCCCTGTGTCGATGGAGCGAGTGGTAATGCGTTGACTCCGTTGACGATCTGACGACGGATCTCGGTTCTCTGAAGGTCTGAGTTACTCTGGGTGTTGGAGCTTGCGGAGAGGAAGAAGACATTGAGTGTCTGTATCTGTCTCTCTCACTATGTGTGTATGTCGGTCTATTTGTGCGTCTGGAAGAAGGAAATGATCCCTCTATTTATATCTTGCAGGTTGGCTGCTCGTGTGTGCATATGTAGGATGCGCCTGTACGTGGGGACGCTACGTGGTTGAAGCTGCGGGAGGCGCATGGATGATGCACCATCATTTGTGGGTTGAATGCTTCATGCTACTTTTGTAGGCTAGCACGTAGCAGGGGAAAGGATCTTTCAGTTGCTGAGATCTTGGGTAGTTAGCACCCCTTAATAGGCTAAATTGAGTCAAAGGACACGTGGCGCGTGTCCGTAGCTCAAAGATCTCGGATTTAGTGGAGGGTAACCTGATAGGATGTGCCTGGGGTTGGGCGCATGAAAAGACTTTAGCTCACAACCTTCAGGAGTCACGAATCAGTCTGGTCGCACGGCTTTTGAGGCGCATGCGAAGCGTCAGTAGCGACTTGACCTGTCTTTAGGGATCAGAGGAGGGTCTGAGGTGCATGGCTCTTGAAGCACACGCAGAGGTTTGGGCGTATGGCTGCGGAGGCACATGCGAATGGTTGGGCAGCCACGTGGCTTGTAACCGTCGGAAGAGAGTAATTATGACGCTGACGTCAGCGGTGCTTCATTTTCTGTAAAAGCTGTTGCTGCTCTGTCATCGAGGTATGGCTGCTGTCATGTCAGGACTTTAGCATTTAATGTTCTTTGACGGGTGATGGGCTATTGAGTGGACGCATTGATCTGCATTCCACTAGGCACATGGGTCCATGTTGATTAGGACGCATGGATCTGTGCTTTCACTACAACAAAAAGACCTATTAATGACGCTCGACAAGGAGTTTTAATGACGGCTGATACATAAGCGTTATTAAGTTGAAAAATACCTTTTTTCTATGACGGTTTGGACTAATACTGGGCTTTTTATAATGTTTATAAAACAAAGCGTTATTAAAAGTTTAGAGCGGTGGCAAACTTGTAATATTTGTTAAGTTCATTTTTTGACAAAATTCCGCACTTCAACAAAAATTTTTCTCTCCCTCTGGTACTGGTCTTCTCCTTCTCCGATCCTTTCTTCTTCCTCCTCTCCCCCAACTCCAAAATCCCATAGATCCAAAACCCTAACTCTAGTTTAGCAACACCCTCCTCTCCTCCTCTTCTTCTCCTTCCTTTCTCCCAACTCTAAAACCCTAACCCTAGATACAAAACCCTAAACCTAGTTAGAAAGGGAGGAGGAGATAGGGAGGGAGCTGGCGGCGCGGGTCGGCTTCGGATCGGGTTTAGTGGGATCTGCTAAACAGTTATCTTCTTGGCTTCCGCTGGTCGTCGATTCCCCTTCTTCTCCCTCCTTCCCCCACTCCGATCCACAAATGAGCTCAAAACTCAAACCCTAACCCCACCACATCCCTCCCCCGAAAAAGGAAAAAAATGGAGACATCACCGATCGACGCATCCACCTCCCTCCCCTTCGCGAAATGGAGATCGGACTTCTCTCGCCGCTTCCAGCACTTCCTCGATCGGTCGACCCCCTACCCCGTCGGGAGGTGGCTGGGGACCCTCGCGATCGCGTACCTCTACGCGCTCAGGGTCTACTTGATCCAGGGGTTCTACGTCGTCTCCTACGGATTGGGGATCTACTTGCTCAACCTCTTGATCGGGTTCCTCTCGCCGGTCGTGGATTCGGAGTTTGAAGGACTGGACGGGGCCTCGCTGCCGACGAGGGGGTCCGACGAGTTCAAGCCCTTCATGCGCCGCCTTCCCGAGTTCAAGTTCTGGTAATTACTTGCTACCCTCTTTTTTTGAGCTATATCGGTTGAAATCTGAAGATTTCTAGCAGAGAAGCCCTGGCATGTAAAACTGTTTTAGTAGACAGTTTTACATGAGTTATCTTGTTCTTCTCGGCACAGGCCTCATTGAAGACAGAACGTGAGAAGAAACGGGAGATGTATTTTCCCATGAGGAAGTATGCCATCAAAGCATAGAGCTAGACAGTCGACTCTTTAAATTTTCCTTTCATTATCAAGGTTTATATGTACTTTTTGACATTTTGATACACGAGTTTCTGTTGGTTTGGTTTTTGATACTGAGGTTCTGTTAATCTTTTTTGAATCAATATTGTCCTTTAGACTTTGTTCAATCGGTGCGTGTTATTGCAAAGTTAGTATTTAATCTTGGATATCTTCTGAATACACTATCAGTTGGCATTGGATAAGCCTTGGTCCCAAACCACCCGATAAGTTTTTTTTCCTAAGCTGTCTCCAGCTTTCAATGGATATACTCATGCAGCTTAGCATTCTTATTTTAGCTACGCTTGGTTGGCATGAATGGGTTTTATTAGACATGCCAGAACATGTTTAGTGAGATTGGCTCTTTGTGGGCGTAGCCATTGTTTGTGGAATTGTATAGCCATTGTTTGTGGAATTGTATTGATGGTTCTCATCCTGCCTGCAGTCTATTTTCTTGATTCTTTTAAGGTTGGTGGCAAGTAAAACTGTTTTAGTAGAAAGTGATGAGTTCCCATTCATTTGCAACTTGCTGTGGAGCTGGTGCCATTAATCTTGCACTTTTTGCTAACTGTAGAGAAAATTAACATTGTATTATATGATGTCTGAATTCATACTTTAGACTACCATTTTTTCTCGTCTTGTATTCTCATTTATCCTTCAATTTCTTCTCTGTTTCTCTTCCTCGGCCAATGGCGAGGCACACAGTGCATCCATTACTTGTCAGGGGAATTAGAATTAAGGAGAGGAGAGGAGAGGAGAGGAAAAAAAAAGGAAAAGGAAAAAGAAAAAGAACAAGAACAAGAATTTTTTTTGGCAATGATGATTTGGATGCTCCTTCAGATGGCGAGGCAGCTCCATTGCAGCTATTTGTTGGAAGAAGGGATGATGTGAGTGGGGGTCCACCTCCAATTGTGAGTGAGTAATCATGGACTGAAGCTGAATCTGAGCCTCTTCTCGCTAATTTATGTACCTCTTGGAGCTATTTATGTTATCATTTTCTCTGCTTATGTTATCATTTTCAGGCCAATGAACTGAAGAGAGAAGATCTTAAAGGTTCAAAGGTAATTTCTTTACTATTTTTTCAGTTATAGCTGTTTTTATTAGTCATCTTTTATCATTACAGTAAATTTTTTCAGTTATAGCTATTTTTTTACAATAAATTTTTCGTGCTAGGTTCCTGTTTTTATTAGTCATCTTTTATCATTTGTATGCTTGGAAAGAACTTAGTCCCATTCTACTTTAAACTTAGGAAAGCTCAGAAGGGGCGTGCTGCACTCTTCAAGGTCTTAAAGACTAGTCGTCTATTAGTTTTTTTGGTTCCAGTTGCAGATTTTTTTTCTCTTTTCTTTTTTCCTTTGTCATTTTTCCTTCTCTCTTATTAAGCTACTCTAGCAAGTAAAGGACTTATTAAAGATTTTTGAAGGATACGTCATTATTCTGTTACATAAGTGGGTTAAGTTCATTTGTCATTGCAACAGAGGACTATTGGAAGTTCATTGTTTGCTACTGGTTTTTGCTGCACTTTGCAGCTGTATGAGATATATATTTACAGTTGGTGGAAAAAGCCCCTGCAGGTTTCTTACTTTATTGCAAGCTACTTTATTATACCTTAATCCTCTGATAATGGTGATTTCTCCATCTGTCTTCCAGCTTGCAGAGTAGTGTATGCAACTTAATTTTCTACCCTTTCATGATGTTATTCCTATTTGAAGTGTGACATTCCAAATGCAATATGGTTGTAGGTCAAAGTCTGTGATATTTGTGGAGATGCTGGCCAAGAGGAGTTAGTTGCCATCTGTAGTAGATGTACTGATGGCGCTGGTGAGGGTTCAAGCGAGAGTAAGGGATTGAGGCTCTCCCACGACTGCGCTGGCTGCAGCAGCACCAAGTCGTCGCTCAGCTGTGACACTACTTCTCTTTGGGACTCCCGATATCTTCAAGAGATGGCAGAGAGAAGATCCATGGTCAGAATCTACATAAGTAAATATTTCTAATAATTTGGTTAGCAAAAGAGAGATTTATTCCTATTTTTTGGGTACATTCTGTATTTGGATATTCAATATATGAAGATGTTGATATGTACTCTATTTTGAGAAATGTAATAAAGATGGTGATATATAATGTTAAGTTTTTAGAATGTAATATATACTGTGCAGTATAGAGCATTATAAATGTGCTAATTTGAATAGTATAAAGTATTATAAATGTGCTGCATTGAGCCTGTACATATTATCTATTCATGACGTTTTAAAATTGTTCTGAATTGTGCACTATATATTAACTATTCATAACGCTTTTATAGAAACTATTCATGACGGTTATTTTATGACGCTTTTAAAAAATATTTATAACACCCGTTTTCATAACGGTTGCTGTGGAAAAAAAATGTCATAGTTGGTCATTAATGACGCTTTTTAGCCGTCATTAAAAGGGTTTTTTGTTGTAGTATTTGTTGGCCGCATCCATACAGGGCGCTTGGTACCGACGGGCGCGTCTGAAAATACGCGGCATCTGACCGGCGCATCCATTTGCATGATGCATCTTTATTGGTCCGACTGTTGGGTTCCTCAAGTGCTTTAAATAGACGTTTTGACTTGGCCGAATTCGAAGCGTCAGGTTCATCACCATAAATGCAAATTCATTACACGGGATTCGGAGAGCCCGCCACTTGGCGCATGGGTTTGATTTGCCCGGCCTATAAATAGCAGCAAGGAGAGTTTGCTTCTCGTTCTCTCACGTCTTCCCGAATAAACTTATTTGCTCGAGCACATTCTGTTGACAAGATGCTCCCGAGGGTGAAGATGCGACGAATTGTCTTCATTCATGCACTTGAAGGTGACTGTTACATCCAAAAGTCGGAATCGCGGGCTTCTGAGGCAGGCGGAAGGTTCCTGTTGCATCCAAAGATCGGTATGCTTGAGCCCTGTCTTCGTTATGCTGAAAGAGCCGCAGATCGGAATTGTGGTGCTCCCATCTTCCTTGGGCTTTGGAGAGCTCTTCCTCCTGCTAGAGTGGGGTGTTGCCCACTCTGGTTGTGTTGAAAGCTGCTCCTTTAGCTGCAGATCAGAATTGCGGTGCTCTCCTCTTCCTTGGGCTTTGGAGATCTCTTCCTCCAGCTAGAGTGGGGTGTTGCCCACTCTAGTTCTGCTCAATAAATACTTCATTAGTTGAAGCACTTGATCGGGCCGAAGTAGAGCGCATATGCTGAGACTTCATAATACGCATAACTGAGACGCTGAAATAGATACGCCTGACTGAGACGCTGAAGTGAGTGCCTGACTGATGATGCGCCTGGCGGAAGGCGCATGGCAGTTTGCTGTGCCTGGCTGTAGTCTTAGGATATTTTTTTGTAGAAATTCTCCTTTGTAAAGCCCTTTTTTAGACATGTAATAGACTTTTATATGAAATAAAAAAAAAAATTTGATGTCTATACTTTTGCTGTCTGCTGTGCCAAGTACTTCATCTCAGCTCCCTGGCGCATGTAATGTTAGGCGCATAGGAATTATGGCCTATGGATGAGCCTGAAATTCCATGCTTCTATAGCAGGACACACTAAAGATGTGTGTCGGGCATTAAACGGACAGTGCTTGATATGTGGAAGTCCAGACCATCGGGTTTCCACCTGTCCTATGAATTCGATGTCAGGAGGACCAATACAACCATTTTCTGCTCTGCCAGCACCAGGGGCAGGCCAGTATCGAGGACCAGCGGTGGCAGTGAGACCGTTGGCACAACGTCCGTTGATGTCACAGGCTCAGATGTTTTGGCAGCAAGGACCACCCCAGCATCACCAAGGCAGGGGACAACAGCAGCACCAGGATAGGCCGCAGCATGGGAACCAACAAGGAGGCCGAGGGCAGGCATTCAATCTGTCCTTAGAAGAGGCATTAGCATCGGAAGATGTTGTGGCAGGTAACATTCTCGTCGCCTCATATCTCGCAGTAGCATTGTTTGATTCAGGAGCATCACACTCGTTTATATCTGCACAATTTACGACACGACTAGTGTAAAACTCCTAAATTTCTACTATATTTTTTATAATAAATTTGGTACTGATTATTTATTTGTATTTGTACGTTGCGTAGTTGCAGGTGTACGTCGCGCACGAAATTTCGTTATTATCGAATTTGCTCGACGAGTGCAAATATGTACGAGCGTACATATTTTTTTTGAAAAATATTTTTATTTATTATTTTATTTTATAGTTTTAAAATAATATATATAATAATTATTTTAGCTATCATACCAACATTTCCAAATCTATTATTTTATTTATTTATAAAAAGTCTTTCGTTTATAATAGTTATTAATAATAAATAATATTCTTTTTGCATCCGTATATATATTTCCTAAATATTCTATTAGTTTATTTTTAAATAAAAATATAATTTTTGAGATTTATTAATATTAATATTTTATTATTAAAAAAGATATTTAAAAATATTTATTATTTTTGAAATTATTATTGGTAGTTTAAAAAATATATTTAGAAGTTATTGTGGCCATTTTAAATTTTGATTTAATTTTATGGATTTAATTTAAATAGTTTAAAGGTAAAATTTATATTTAATTTGAGTCTAGATTATCTAGATTTAAAATTAGAATTTAAATTAAATTTAGATTTGACTTGAATTGAATTATCTAATTGGGTTTCAATCCCCACAATTCTATCCAAATGGGAATTCCCACATCCTATAAATAGGCAGGTACTCATCCATAAATTTTTATTCTCCACAATTTCCTCCACCACAAAGTGAGTGCCTCGTGTCGGTGTTCCATCCATCCTCGTGTCAGCCGTGACGGCCTCGGGTCCGACCCCGGATGTCTTTCCAATAGGATAATTGTACATATCCATCGCGCCATCTCCTCCATGTCGACAATCCCGACACGGCAAACACCCAATCCTAATCCTAATCCTATCCCTAGTCTAGTCGCCACTGCTCCCTGCCTCCAACCCATCACCACTAGTGTCTCCTCCTTGCACCGGCCACCTCAACCAAATACCATTACTCCAAGACAAAATCGACCCCTGCTGCCTGCACCATACTCCTCCGTGACTCCCCGACCACAACCTCTTCTCTGCCGCACACGTCTCCATAGACCACCGCAGACCGCTCCGTCGACATCCCCAATCCACCTACGCTCCACCACCAGACTTTCCAATTGATCCTGGCCAACTCCGGCCACCTCACCATCGTACCCCAACCCCTCTTCCCGACTAGCCAATACTACTGTCGCCGAACAAATTTTCGGCCAACTCCCCACCAACCTCCATCTAACCCAGCGCAACCACCACCACAGACTCCACCGCCCTACCATCCTATCCCCGACACACCGACCTTGGCCCTGCCCCTGGCCGGACTCCACCACCATCACCCATGAAGATGAGAAAACCCTTGCCTAACCGGACCCGTGAGCTCCACGCTGGCCAACCTCCGCTCCGACTCGCGGTGTGCCTCGCCCCCGGCGTCGACCTCCCCCCTGCTTTCCTTGATCCGTCCGCCGCCGTCGACTCCTCAGCCACCTCCTCACGATCAGCCGACGTCGACGGCGCAAGCCCACCCTCGTTCGTACAGTGAGTCCCCGACCCAGATCCGCTCCGCCCCGCCCACGAGCCAGCTTCGCCCGGCGCCGCGACCCCACTCCGACCCTCCGCGCCCCGCTCCCGTCGACCGCTCCGCCGAGACTCCTCTCTGAGCCACACGTGCTTCGCTCTACCCGCGCGCCTCCGACCGCCGAGCCCCGGCCGAGCAGCCCGAACCCTTCTCTCCCTCGATCCCACTCTTCCCTTTCTTCTTCTCTCTCTTCCTCCTTCTCACTCGCTCAACTTCTTATCCCCTCTCATTTCTTTCCCTTTCCTTTTCATTTTCTTTCACTATTCTCTCTCTCAGCTCTATTCTCAAAGAAGAGCAAGTGTTTCTTTTTTTTATTTTTCACTATAATAATTTTTTCGCTTTTTCTGTTTGTTTGTATACTTTGGTTTTTGTGGTTAATTGTGTACTGTGAGATTATTATTAGTATTATTATTATTATTATTTTTATTATTATTATTTTTATTATTATTATTATTATTTTGGGGTTTTAGTTTCGTTCGGTTGTATCTTAAATATTATTTTGCTAAATATTGTCGCATTGACTTTAAAGATATTTAGCTTGGCCCTTACATATAATTTTAAAAAAATCGGATTTAAAATCTTAAATTATTATTATTATTATTATTATTATTATTATTATTATTATTATTATTATTATTGTTATTATTATTATTATTATTATTATTATTATTATTATTATTATTATTATTATATATTTGTGGTACTTTAAACTAAGCTTTGACCCAAAATATAGTATTATGTTATCTGATGGTATCTTAAGATATGGCTTTTGATCTAAAATATCTTTGTTAATTAAATTATGAGTTTTTGACATAAAATATGAATTCCTATATTTTCAAGCATTTCTTTATAAAATCTTGAATAAAAGAAATATATAGTTTTTTATTTTAACTAAATTTCAAATATAGTTTCTTTATAATAAAGTACTTTATAAATATAGTTATTAAATAATTTTGACTAAGTAAAGTTTGTCATATATATATATTTTTAGAATTTTTGATAAATATTTATTTATACTCAATTTCTTCCATTATTGAATCTTGTCCCTGGCTAGTCGTACTCATATCTTCTTGCCAATCTCGAACTACCTCAAATCGTTCCTAGCCAATTCGACCCTTCTGGACTCAATGGAACTGTCCGTGCCACCATCAGGGGTCACCTTGTGTGGTTGTTACTGAAGTTGCAGTTCGTGCCACCTTTATCATTGCAGTACACCAGGCGTCCTACCAAGCAAGACACCTTGCCTTTACTGTTTAATTTCTTGCTCAATATCATGCATGTTTTATTTCTTATAAGTTGTTCTTTTCAAAATCATATGTAGTTGCAAATTAATATACTTTAGTTTTCTTTATGTATTTGGCCTAGAGTTAAGGGACCACCTTTGTTTGTGCCGCATTCATTGGCCGACACCTGTGTGCCACGATGTCACGTGTCTCATATAGATTCGGACTTGCGTACCGACCGTACATCGGTGCGTATAGGACAAACGTTAAGGAATAACTGCTAATAGATTTGTCTAGAAGACTTAGCGGTTATTAGGAACATCGTGGTGTAGATTCAGCACGTATTGTACATGGGAAGGGTGAAGACAGTTATTACGCGCAGGGGCTTTCACACATTTACTTTTCTCTAGCTGTCATTTGTGACTCAGCCGAGAGCTAGTGCGTCGTGCACTTATTTACTTTTCTCTAGATGCCACTAGTGCCTCGATTGAAACACAAATGTGCCGTGCATTTACTTTCCTCTAGCTGCCGTTAGTGACTCACCCAAGAGCTAGTGGTCGTGTGTTTACTTTTCTCTAGATGCCCCTTAGCTCTTACTCGAGTGCTAATGGGCCGTGCATTACTTTTCTCTAGACGCCACTAGTGCCTTGGTTGAAACGTTAACGCGTCGTGTTTCTAGTCTCGGGAGCCCTTGTGTGGAACGTTGTCTTCAAAATACATTTACACATAGAATGGTTAAGGAACTTTATATGTTTAGACATATACTTTTCTGTTGAGCTTTATTTATTCAGTTATTGGCATGATATTATGTGTCATGTTACGTCCCTTTGAGGACCTGGTTATCTCGCCAGGTGTGTGCTCTTGTCTTTCGCAGGTATTCTAGCTCTAGCCGTGATCATTGCTATTTCTTCGAGGATGATTGTACTTGGATCGTCTTCTCGTCAATCGCCAAACTTATTTCATTTCCATGTATTTCTTTCCTTACTTGTTGGTAGTGGATTTGTCTCCGCCCAACATATTGTATCAAGATAATTTATTATCATTATATGATATCTTTTATTTATTTATTTCTGTGTGGATGAGATTAGTATGGTTCTACTGTATTTTACAGCTTACGTATATTTATTATACGGCTGGCATGTCTAAGTTCCTAGTCCTATGTATTTTGGGACTGGGGTGTTACATGTTTTTGTGGTGGCCCGTGCAGGTCAAGATAAATTGTTTGGTTACTTTACCATACCAAGCAAGCCTGCGTATAGGATTAGAAGTCTAGGATCTCATCCACATACTTGACCTCCTTCCTCGATTCCATATTCGAACTATCGTTCGACTCATCGACTGCATCTTGCTTGATTCCTTCTATCATTATTCTTATCTTTTCTTTGTGTTTGCTAGAGATTGACCCTACTAGTTGGATGTCCCAAAACACCCTTAGCTTAATTCTTTAAGTTGGGTAGAATACCCCACGACCTGACACACCCTTGACCATTAAGGGAATACAAATAGTATTATCTAGACTATAGAGACTAGAAGAATTTAACCCATTTGGTCAACCAAGCCTTGGTCAATAAAACCGTAGGATGACAGTATAGGAATAAACAAGACTTAGATTCTCATGACTCTTAGACTATTCATATTGGTTCTTATTTCATCTACCCTCGTGCCTATGTTTTACTATCTAAACTAATGATGCTAATATAGCCTAGTATTTGCAAGCTAATCCTTATCAAGCTTGATCGAGGCATATGCTATTGAGCGGCCGCTCACTAACATATTGTCTATTCAGAACCGGTGCATGATGGTCTGATCAACCGAGTGCACTTTGGTTCGCTTTTGTCTATTATTTTACGTGGATGGAACATAATTAAACATGGCCTTTAGAATCCCATCCACGACTGCCTTGACAATTCCTTTGAAATTCTTTTCGGTTGTCTTTGAGCCACGCATTCGTATTTGATAATATCGTCTTTTGAACTCCATATTACTTTCGCCTTCACCTATTTTTGAAGGACGAAGGCGTTATACTAGAACTTCCTCTAGCCTTCCTATCGATTAGGACCATTACCACTCAAAGTTGCTATACCTTCGTTTTAAACTGCTCGTTCTTTTCCTCGGCCCTATATTTACTATCGCGACCTCCTAATCACTTAAATAGGAGTGAATTTAAATTTGTCCTAATCATGCTCTCAACCCACTTTCAAAACATATCTTTTAGGCCGCTCATTTATTCTCTTGATACCATATTACTCCTTTGCATGTTATCATGACTAACTTTAAATATTATCTTTTAAGCCACGGCTTGCAAATCGCATGTCGAACATCATCTCTTGTTTTACCAAATAATTGATTGTTCCCCACCGATACCCCTTGTGTCTTCTCACCCTCCTACAAATTCTTAATTTCGAGGACAAAATTCTTTTAAGTTGGATAGGATGTAAAAACCCCTAAATTTCTACTATATTTTTTTATAATAAATTTGGTACTGATTATTTTTTTGTATTTTTACGTTGCGTAGTTGCAGTGTACATCGAGCATGAAATTTCGTTATTATCGAATTTGCTCGACGAGTGCAAATATGTGCGAGCGTACATTTTTTTTTTGAAAAACATTTTTATTTATTATTTTATTTTATAGTTTTAAAATAATATATGTAATAATTATTTTAGCTATCATACCAACATTTTCAAATCTATTATTTTATTTATTTATAAAAAGTCTTCCATTTATAATAGTTATTAATAATAAATAATATTCATTGTGCATATGTATATATATTTCCTAAATATTCTATTAGTTTATTTTTAAATAAAAATATAATTTTTGAGATTTATTAATATTAATATTTTATTATTCAAAAAGATATTTAAAAATATTTATTATTTTTGAAATTATTATTATTGGTATTCTGAAAAATATATTTGGAAGTTATTGTGGCCATTTTAAATTTCGATTTGATATTATAGATTTAATTTAAATAGTTTAAAGGTAGAATTTATATTTAATTTGAGTCTAGATTATCTAGATTTAAAATTAGAATTTAAATTGAATTTAGATTTGACTTGAATTGAATTATCTAATTGGGTTTAAATCCCCACAATTATATCAAAATGGGAATTCCCATATCCTATAAATAGGCATGTACTCATCCATAAATTTCTATTCTCCACAATTTTCTCCACCACAAAGTGAGTGCCTCATGTCGGTGTTCCATCCATCCTCGTGTCAGCCGTGACGGCCTCGAGTCCGACCCCAGGTGTCTTTCCAATAGGATAATTGTACATATACATCGCGCCATCTCCTCCGTGTCGAAAATCCCGACACGGCAAACACCTAATCCTAATCCTAACCCTAGCCCTAGTCTAGTCGCCACTGCTCCCTGCCTCCAACCCATCACCACCAGTGTCTCCTCCTTACACCGGCCACCTCGACCAAATACCATTACTCCAAGACAAAACCGACCCCTGCTGCCTGCACCATACTCCTCCGCGACTCCCCGGCCACAACGTCTTCTCTGCCGCACACGTCTCCATAGACCATCGCAGACCGCTCCGTCGACATCCCCAATCCACCCACACTCTACCACCAGACTTTCTAATTGATCCTGGCCAACTCCGGCCACCTCACCATCGTACCCCAACCCCTCTTCCCGACTAGCGAATACCACTGTCGCCGAACAAATTTCCGGCCAACTCTCCACCAACCTCTACATAACCCAGCGCAACCACCACCACGGACTCCACCGCCATACCATCCTGTCCCCGACACACCGACCTCGGCCCTGCCCCTGGCCGGACTCCACCACCATCACCCATAAAGATGAGAAAACCTTTACCTAATCGGATCCGTGAGCTCCACGCTGGCCAACCTTCGCTTCGACCCGCGGTGCGTCTCGCCCCCGGCGTCGACCTCCGCACCCCTGCTTCCCTCGATCCGTCCTCCGCCATCGACTTCTCAGCCACCTCCTCACGATAAGCCGCCGTCGACGGTGCAAGCCTGCCCTCGTCCGTACAGTGAGTCCCCGACCCAGATCCGCTCCGCCCCGCCCACGACCCAGCTCCGCCCGGCGCCGCGACCCCACTCCGACCCTCCGCGCCCCGCTTCCGTTGACCGTTCCGCCGAGACTCCTCTCTGAGCCGCGCGTGCGCCGCTCTACCAGTGCGCCTCCGACGGCCGAGCCCCGGCCGAGCAGCCCGAACCCTTCTCTCACTCGATCCCACTCTTCCATTTCTTCTCCTCTCTCTCTTCCTCCTTCTCACTCGCTCAGCTTCTTATCCCCTCTCCTTTCTTTCCCTTTCCTTTTCGTTTTCTTTCACTATTCTCTCTCTCAGCTCTATTCTCAGAGAAGAGCAAGTGTTTCTTTTTTTTTATTTTTCACTATAATAATTTTTTTCTCTTTTTTTGTTTGTTTGTATACTTTGGTTTTTGTGGTTAATTGTGTACTGTGAGATTATTATCAGTATTATTATTATTATTATTATTGTTATTATTATTATTATTATTATTATTATTATTATTTTGGGGTTTTAGTTTCATTCGGTTGTATCTTAAATATTATTTTGCTAAATATTGTCGCATTGACTTTAAAGATATTTAGCTTGGCCCTTACATATAATTTTAAAAAAATTGGATTTAAAATCTTGAATTATTATTATTATTATTATTATTATTATTATTATTATTATTATTATTATTATTATTATTATTGTGGTACTTTAAACTAAGCTTTGACCTAAAATATAGTATTATGTTATCTGATGGTATCTTAAGATATGGCTTTTGATCTAAAATATTTTTGTTAATTAAATTATGAGTTTTTGACATAAAATATGAATTCCTATATTTTCTAGTACTTCTTTATAAAAACTTGAATAAAAGAAATATATAGTTTTCTTATTTTAACTAAATTTCAAATATAGTTTCTTTATAATAAAGTACTTTATAAATGTAGTTATTAAATAATTTTGACTAAGTAAAGTTTGTCATATATATATTTCTAGAATTTTTGATAAATATTTATTTATACTCAATTTCTTCCATTATTGAATCTTGTCCCTGGCTAGTCGTACTTATATCTTCTTGCCAATCTCGAACTACCTCATATCGTTCCTAGCCAATTCGACCCTTCTGGACTCAATGGCACCATCAGGGGTCACCTTGTGTAGTTGTTACCGAAGTCGCAGTTCGTGCCACCTTTATCATTGCAGTACACCAGACGTCCTACCAGGCAAGACACCTTGCCTTTACTGTTTAATTTCTTGCTCAATATCATGCATGTTTTATTTCTTATAAGTTGTTCTTTTCAAAACCATATGTAGTTACAAATTACTATACTTTAGTTTTCTTTATGCATTTGCCCTAGAGTTAAGGGACCACCTTTGTTTGTGCCATATTCATTGCCGACACCTATGTGCCACGATGTCACGTGTCTCATATAGATTCGGACTTGCGTACCGACCGTACATCGGTGCATATAGGACGAGCGTTAAGGAATAACTGCTAATAGATTTGTCTAGAAGACTTAGCGGTTATTAGAAATATCGTGGTGTGGATTCAGTACGTGTAGTACATGGGGAGGGTGAAGACAGTTATTAGGTGCAGGGGCTTTCACACATTTACTTTTCTCTAGCTGCCATTTGTGACTCAGCCGAGAGCTAGTGCACCGTGCACTTATTTACTTTTCTCTAGATGCCACTAGTGCCTCGGTTCAAACACAAATGTGCCGTGCATTTACTTTCCTCTAGCTGCCGTTAGTAACTCACCCAAGAGCTAGTGGCCGTGCATTTACTTTTCTCTAGATGCCCCTTAGCTCTCACTCGAGTGCTAATGGGCCGTACATTACTTTTCTCTAGACGCCACTAGTGCCTTGGTTGAAACGCTAACACGCCGTGTTTCTAGTCTCGGGAGCCCTTGTGAGGAAAGTGGTCTTCAAAATGCATTTACACATAGAATGGTTAAGGACCTTTATCTATTTAGACATATACTTTTCTGTTGAGCTTTATTTATTCAGTTATTGGCATGATATTATGTGTCTTGTTACGTCCCTCTGAGGACCTGGTTATCTCGCCAGGTGTGTGCTCTTGTCTTTCGCAGGTATTCTAGCTCTAGCCGTGATCATTGCTATTTCTTTGAGGATGATTGCACTTGGATCGTCTTCGCTTCACTCGCCAAACTCATTTCATTTTCATGTATTTCTTTCCTTACTTGTTGGTAGTGGATTTGTCTTCGCCCAACATATTATATCAAGACAATTTATTATCATTATATGATATCTTTTATTTATTTATTTTTGTGTGGATGAGATTAATATGGTTCTACTGTATTTTACAGCTTACGTATATTTATTATACGGCTGGCATGTCTACGTTCCTAGTCCTATATATTTTAGGACTGGGGCGTTACAACTAGAAATAAAATTCGAGACATTGTCAGGGAGGTTGAATATACTCACTGGTAGTGGGATCATAGGAGTTAGTAGAGTTATCCTAGCATGTAGTGTTGTAGTGTACGGGCGTTCCTTACCCGCCAGGTTGATAGAATTTTCTATGAAGAATTTTGACGTCATCTTAGGCATGGACTGGCTGAAAGACAGTTGTGCCACAATAGATTACCGTAGAGGAAGTGTATCTTTTAATATCCCAGGCATGGACCGGTTTACCCTAGTCAGATCAGTGGCAACCCAATAAGAAGAAGAAGAAAGAGTAGTAGCGGCAATGGAAGAAGTTCAAGTCCCGAAGGTAGTTGAAGAGTTCATTAATGTATTTCCTGAAGAACTTCCAGGTCTACCGTCGGTTAGGGATATTGAGTTCAGTATAGAATTGGCACCTGGAACTAAACCGATATCAGATCGAGTTTACAGAATGGCAGATTCAGAGCAGGCCAAGGTGTATCAGCACATAGAGGAACTGAAGGAGAAGGAGTTCATTCGAGTTAGCGTATCACCCTGGTCATCACCAGTAGTACTTGTAAGGAAGAAGGATGGGTCATCAAGGTTGTGCATCGACTACAGAAAGCTCAACACGGCAACAGTAAAGAACAAGTACCCACTACTAAGGATCGACGACTTGTTTGATCAGTTCAGCAGAGCAAGGGTTTTCTCCAAGATAGATCTTCGGTCAGGGTATCATCAAGTTAGAGTTCGAGAAGAGGATATTCCCAAGACTGCATTCAGGTTGAAGTATGGATATTACGAATTTCTAGTTATGCCATTTGGTTTGACCAATGCTCCAGCAATATTTATGAATTTAATAAACCGCATCTTTATGCCATACTTAGATCAATTTGTCGTTGTGTTTCTCGACGACATCCTGGTATACTCAGCTAGTGAAGAAGAGCATGAAGATCACCTCAGGAAAGTGTTGCAGGTTCTGAGAGAGAACCAGTTATATGCCAAGCTCAGCAAGTGTGAGTTTTGGACGGATCATATTTTATTTTTGGGACACATCATATTAAGGGCTGGAGTAGCAGTGGATCCCAAGAAGGTAGAAGCAGTAGAGAGTTGGCCAGTACCTAAGACCGCTGCAGATGTGTGGAGTTTCTTGGGATTTGCAGGATATTACAGAAGATTCATATCAGATTTTGCAAGACTTTCAGTACCCATGACCCGCTTGACACGGAAGGATGTGCCATTCGTCTGGTCAGCAGAATGCCATGCATCATTTGAGAATTTGAAGCAGAAATTGATATCGGCACCTATTCTTACATTACCGGTTGGACCCGGAGGTTTTACCGTTTATTGTGACGCGTCAGAAAAGGGACTTGGGTGTGTCCTCATGCAACATGTGAAGGTGATAGCATATGCATCTAGATAACTTCGAGACCACGAGAAGAATTATCCGACTCATGACTTGGAGTTGGCGGCAGTAGTATTTGCTTTGAAGCTATGGATGCATTACTTGTACGGTGATCGAGTAGATATGTGCACAGACCACAAAAGTCTGAAGTACATCTTTACTCAGAAGGAACTGAAGATGAGACAGAGAAGATGGTTAGAGTTGATCAAGGATTATGACGTAGAGCTTCAGTATCATCCAAGCAAGGCTAACGTGGTAGCAGATGCTCTTAGCAGGAGAGACGGCGCATTTATGTTGACATCACAAAAGCATATCTTAGAAGACCTTCAGGAGATGGACATCGAGGTTATACTTTCTAGTGATGTAGGAATTCTGGCAAGTCTACGAATTCAATCTGACTTAGTAGACAGGATCAAGGCAGCTCAGGCACAGCACCCAAGGATTCAGAAGCTTAGGACAGAATGTGAGTCAGGACTCAGAAAAGAGATGAAAATTCACGAAGATGGTACACTTAGATTTGGATCATGCCTATGTGTACCAAGCGGAGATATCAGACAGGAGATTATGGCAGAAACCTACAGTTTTCAGTATTCTATACACCCTAGAGGGATCAAAATATACCAAGATATCAAGCAGTACTTCTGATGGAACGAAATGAAGAGAGAGATAGCTAGATTCGTTTTACGTTGCTTAATATGTCAGCAAGTGAAGGCGGAACAACAGAGGCCGGCTGGATTATTGCAACCGCTTCCTATTCCGGAGTGGAAGTGGGAACATATTACCATGGACTTTGTGACCGGTTTATCGAGATCACCAAGTGGTAAAGATGCTATTTGGGTGATCGTATATCGACTTACGAAGGTGGCACACTTTCTTTCTTTTAGAGTAGGACAATCTACAAAAAAGTTGGCAGAGTTGTACCTGCAACAGATAGTCAGGCAGCATGGGGTCCCTGTTAGTATTGTCTTAGATAGAGATACCTATTTTACATCACATTTTTGGAAGAGTTTACATCATAGTCGGGGTACCAAATTAAGATTTAGTACGGCTTACCATCCACAGACGGACGGACAATCAGAAAGAACAATTCAGACTTTAGAAGATATGTTACGAGCTTGCACCCTAGATTTTGGAGGATCTTGGGAGAGTCACTTGTACTTAATCGAGTTCTCGTACAACAACAGTTATCAAGCCAGTATCCAGATGGCGTCATTTGAAGCACTATATGGTAAGAACTGTAGGTCGCCACTGGCATGGGATGACATCGGGAGAGGAAGATGCTAGGCCCAGAAATGATTGTTCAGACAGTTGAAGTGGTTAAGGAAATTAGAGAGCGACTTCGAGTTGCATAAGATCGATATCGACATTGGGCGGACCAGCATCGTAGGCCGCTAGAATTTTCTGTTGGGGACCACATGTTCTTGCGGATCTCACCCACTCGTGGGGTCATTAGATTTGGCGTTCATGGGAAGTTGAGTCCGCGATACGTGGGCCCATTTGTTATCCTTGGTAGGGTAGGCGATGTTGCTTATCGTTTGTTCCTTCCACCTTCGTTACGAGAGGTGCATGATGTGTTTCATGTATCTCAGTTGTGTAAGTATGTATCGGACCCAAGCCATATCCTTGATTATTCTGAACTGGTTGTTGGTACCAACCTGTCTTACGAGGAACAGCCTGTGTCTATTTTGGACTGAAGGAAGAAGATACTCAAGAAGCGAAAAATTAGCCTTGTCCGTGTTGCTTGGGGTCATCACTCCTTAGGAGAGTCAACGTGGGAACGTGAGGACGATATCCGATCACGGTACCCGCACCTATTTAACTCACAAGGTATATTTCTTTCCGTGTACCTTGATTGTCTTGATTCCTCTTGCTTATCACCCTATAAGTAGAAATTACTTGATGTCGTAGATTGATAAATATAGATATATTACTTGCTATGGACATTGTAAAATAGTTGCTTGCTCAAATTGCTTGTACTTAGATTAGTTTAGCTCTGATGTTCCTATCTTGCTTGGATTTAAAATTCCGAGGATGGAATTTTTCTAAGGAGGGTAGAGATGTCACTTCCCGTTCCCAGAATACGTATACTTCTTGAATGAATTTATTTAATATTTATCATGCATTTATTCTGTATTTAAATTCTTCAATTTTGCGCTTATTATTTTTCTGTATTTTATTTTCTGCTTTTGCCTTGTTCCTAGGATCGGCTTGGGTTGGTTTATTTTCGGGTATGGGTGGTTCACCATGAACCCAACCAACCTACCCTCATCTCCATTTAAAGCCCCACTCTTTTCTCTCTCTTCATTACTCTCATTTACTTCTTCTTCATCCTACATTACTCTTCCACCAACCTAGAAGATCTAAGCAAGTACAACTTGCTACGTGATGGATTACAATTTTTGTTGTTCTATTGTCTTCCTCACGCAATTCTAAGACACTCTAGTACTTAGTATTTTTAATTTATATGGCTCATTTCTTGTAGATCTAAGCTTGTTGCATTTTTGGATTTCTTGGGTTTTGATCTAACTAACCTTGCTATGTTCAAGTTTTGATGGTTCCATATTGTAGGAAATTTCTTTCTGTCCTATTTTGACCTATAGAAGTCTGGATTCTGACCCTAAATGAAGGTTTAGTGGAGCTTGGAAGCCATGGATTCCATGGTTCTTCTTCTCGGAAAAGTGGAGAAGAAGAACAGTGGTTGGCCACATGGCCTTTCATGAAGTCCACCCTGGCCGCATAGGCCTTCGCTGCATGGCTTTCAGCCGCATGGCTTTCAGCTGCATGGCTTTCAGCCGCATGGCTTGGTTGGCTTGCAGTCGCATAAGCATTTGTCTTCATACTTTTCCTGGCTGCATGGCCCATTGCCGCATGGGCCTCTAGCCGCATGGCCTTGGCAGCTCCCAGTAGCAGCATGGCCTTGGCAGCTCCCAGTCGCATATCCTTGCAGCCGCATGAACTTTTTCAGCCGCATAAACTTTTCTGGCCGCATGAACTTTTCCCAGCCGCATGAACTTTTCCTAGCCGCATGTCGCATGAACTTTTCCTAGCCACATGAACATTTCTGGCCGCATGAACTTTTCCCAGCCGGATGAACTTTTTCTAGCCGCATGCCGCATGAACTTTTCCCAGCCGTATGAACTTTTCTGGCCGCATGAACTTTTCCCAGCCGCATGAACTTTTCCTCAGCCGCATAGGCCTTTGCCGCATGATTGTTTTCTCCTCAGCCGCATAGGCTTTTAGCCGCATGGCTCTCGGCATCTTGCCGCATGGGATCCTGACTTACCCGGCCGCATAGATGGGCATCCATCTATTGCCGCCCATAATGCCTTTTGGCTATTTTTTGTCCCAGATTGGCATGGATTGACATTGATTGTTACCTTGACTAATAATTGATCATGCGTTCCTAGTTGGAACTAAGAGACTGGCTATTCGTCTTATTGAATTGAATGAGACACATTCATGTATGAACCAGGAACCATTGCGATCGACTAGCCGATCTGAACATTGGCAAATGGACACATGTTGACTTCCATTTTCTGTAAAGGTAGCATGTGCATCTTACAGTGAAGGCATGATTATTCCGTGGCTAGGTTTGATTGTTGCATTACGCTATGTAAGACCTACAACCCAACCGTATGGGCATCATTGTAGAGTCGTGCATATCGGAAGTACTCATTCTGAATGACCATGATCCACGGCGTGGGATTTCAATCAACATAGGGACTATTAAGCTAAATAAAGTAATGATTGCATGGAGAGAATGGATTTTTGAGTTCTTACATGGCAGCCATCTTGGGGACGACTAGTGCCCCGACATGCCGGCTGGTTCCTACGGATACTGCAATTCTGCCACACGGGTAGGGAGCGATATCTGCTTATATTACCTATAGTATATTGATGATGGGCGTCCTGCTGGAACTCGTCTAATTCATGATCGGCGCAACTGATTGATTGGGTAGACTAGCCTTGCTTGTATATAGTAAGAACTGAGAAATCCCTTATTGCATATTTCCAGGGTAACTTAGAACTTACAGTAGCAAGCCGTAGTAGTTGCATGGCCGTTTAAATTGATTTGATTGTGTACTGTACCTACTCTATTAACTACTGAGATGAGCAGAACGTCAGGACATGATGGGTCAACTTCTGTCCTTATTTGGTTGGGAAGTTGGCTTGAAGTATCGTGATGTTGTGCGAACCCCAGTAGCAAGCAGAGACCTTGTTATCATAATCTTACTCTTATCACTGGTTCTAATTTCTCATATCGTGCTTCCTTGTGGTACTTGCTATTAGAGGTCTAACCTCTCTGGTTTTGCATGGCCAGATTTAGAGCATGTTCCCGAGGACTCAGCTTACTCCTACCTCCAAGATGGTCAATACTAGAGGAATGATCGCCGGAGGACACGAGTGGGTCCCTTGCTTTCCTGCTCGTTTTTACTACTTACTTCACTTTTGCCGCTTGGCACCGACATTTTAGTCGGATTGTCTTGTACTTACTTTTGTATAATTGTAACTAAGTCAGACTGCAGATGATAACAATTTTTTATACCTTGCTATATCCTCTGGCTATGTTTTGTAAAGCCAAATCTCAAGAACATTTTGACCGAGCATTTGGGACGCCTTACTGCTTTATCTTACATGTTCTCTATTTACTGTTTCTTGTTTGAATGATTGAGACAATAGATGTGAGTAACCCTAGTAAGACCTTCATGTAGTATGTACCCCTCGTCATTTAGACAGCATTGATCGTATTATATGGTATTCATCTACCTATAATACGTAGCTGGCTTAGTCATTCCCCTACTCTCTGGTATTCTGGTTCTGGGGAGTGACAGGTTGAAATTTGTACTATCAGTGAAGATTGGAGGACTCATTTCATAGATTTCGTGGTCTATGATATCTTACCCAAAGATCTTAAGGAGGCTACAACAATTCGTCGACGGTCACTCAGATTCTATTATAATCATGCTATAAAGACACTCTACCGACGAACGTTTGATGGCTTACTCCTACGCTGTCTCGCAGGAGAGGAAGCAAAACAAATACTTCATGAAGCTCATGACGGTGTTTGTGGCGCACATCAACCTGGTCCTAAATTACAAGATCGTTTTCGTCGTATGGGCTACTATTGGCCCTGATGGTATCTGATGCAATCGAGTATGCAAGGAAGTGCCAAGCATGTCAAATCTATGCTGATTTCATCCATCAACTATCAGAATTTCTTCACCCGACGGCAGCATCATGGTCCTTTGAAGCTTGGGACATGGATGTCATTGGTCCTATTAACCCTCCCTCGTCTCGAGGACATCGGTTCATATTGGCCATAACTGATTATTTCTCAAAGTGGACTGAAGTTATACCTCTAGATGAAGTCAATACAAGCAGTGTTATCAATTTTATTAAGCATCATGTGATCTACAGATTTGGTGTTCCTCGGTGAATCATTCATGATAATGGGCCACAATTCATCAGTCAGAAGTTCACTCGATTCTGCGATGACAATAGGATCAATAATATTGCTTCTACAGCTTACAATCCTGCGGCTAACGGATTGGCATAAGCATTTAACAAGACCATCATCAAACTCCTCAAGAAGTTTGTTTCTACCAACAAACAGAACTGGAGTGAAAAGATAGGAGAATGTCTGTGGGCTTACCGTACTACTGTACGTACTCCTACAGGCTGCACATCTTTCTCTTTGGTATATGGATGTGAGGCCGTCTTACCATTGAAAATCCAGATCCCTTCCCTAAGGATTGTCATTGCCAATGAACTCACAACCGAAAACAATGATCGTCTGAGACTTTAAGAGCTTGAAGCTCTTGACGAGAAACGTCTCCTAGCTCAACAACATATTGAGTTATATCAAGCTCGTCTATCAAAAGCCTTCAACCGTAAAGTCAAAATCCAAACATTTCAGAAAGAAGAACTAGTTCTAACCGTCAGACGTCCTATGACTATGACACACATGAGTAAAGGCAAATTCGAAGCGAAGTGGGAAGGACCCTACATTGTAAGTAAAATTTTCTCCAACGGAGCTTATCAATTGACTGGTATGGATGGTCGAGTCGCCATGATGCCCATTAATGGAAAATTTCTCAAGAAATATCATGTTTGAAGACACAGAAATATCAACACAAAGAATTAGAATGCAAATAAAATTCCTTTTTATTGCATAACTTAGACAGAAGGGAATACATAATTAACGAGGACCAGAGCCCTCTTGATCGAAGACATATTTCTTAAGACTCTCGAAGACATTATTATCCGATGACACTAGTAGTTCACAAGCAGCCCTCCTCAGAGATTCCTCATCGACAGTACTTCCAGGCTCTACCAGTTTGGCAAGAATGTCATGTTTTGATTTAGGAACAGTCGAGCTTTCTCCCACTTCTGGCTGAATGGGTGGCGAAGGCTCATCGGAATGAGTGTCGATAGCGGCTTCGATCTTCGGGATGGCTTCAGCCTCCTTGGGTGCATCTTCGGAAGACATTTGCGATGAAAGGATGGGTGTGGATAACATTCTCAAAAGTTTCGTACTATTTATAGACAAAAAGGCCAAACATTCTGTCTCGGGAACCGAAGCAACCTTTCCTCGAAAATACATGTTCTTTCATTCATCTCTTTTCAACTCATGAATAGGTCTCCGTTTATTGTCTGTCACAGGAACCAAAGCGACCTTTCCTCGAAAAGGCATGCTTTTTCGTAAATAAAGCCACAGATAATAAATGCTCAAAACTCCAGTGGAGTTCATCCAAATTATCAATTCTGTCTTTTGAAATCCAGTTGTTTTAACAGGTATCTTTTTTTATGATAAATTCGTATTATCACAGATATCATCTTTTTAGACATGATATCCTGTCTTTAAGTCCCAGCTGACTTGAAGATCATCAATAGAAAAATGAGTTCACGTCCATATTACCTCTGGATTCTATTTTCTATATCATCACATCAAATCAAATCATAAAGGAGAGAAAAAACATTCTTTATTCCTTCTTTAAAAACATAGTTACATCCTGATGGAAATCTATTACATCTCGGATTTTTATTCTAAATATAACAAATAGAGGTCTATTACATCTTTGGATCTTCTTGTTGGTGCAAGTTCCTTGTCGACTCAACCTAAAGCAGCGAGCAAGGCAACGGAATCAACTCTGGTCTTCTCTCTCAGAAAGACGAGAGGAGAACGACAGGGTACAGCAGCTCGAAGACAAGTTGTTGTCAATACAACTGATGGAGAAAAGATGACCCTTCGTGAGAAGTAGGAATTAGATCACCCTTGTGATATGATTCATAATTCTGTTTCTCCACCATCCAACTCTCATGTATAAAGGCCCTTCCTACCATCTTGAGGAAGCCAGTTTAAACATGAAGAGTTCTGAGCTCTCTGATGTGTGTGTTATGGTGGTTCAGCTCCATAGCATCCAAGAGCACCGATACTATTTCTGAAGAATCTTGCCAACCAATTCCCTACAAGAAGTGAACGAGAAGAAGTTAGTGAGTTTATAGAGTGCAATGATCAAATCTGTACAAAAATTACAGGTTGCACTGAGACTTCTATGTTGTGCGGCATCTGTGTTGCGCCACATTTTATATGGCGTAACATCTATTTATGCCACATTTTATATGGTGCAGTATATGTGTTGCGCCACATTTTATATGGCGTAGCATCTGTGTTGCGCCACATTTTGTATAGCGCAGTATATGTGTTGCATCGCATCTATATAGCGCAACATCTCTGGTGCGCCACATCTCATAACACAGTTTGAATACTATGTGAGTGACAAAAACCAAACTCTAAAAGGGTGGCGCGAGTCAGAAGGTGAACCGAACTCTAAAAAGAGAAGGCACATGATGAACAGATCAAACCAAAAACTCTAAAAAGGATTTGGTTGATACGATCAATGCATGGATCAATGATCAAAACGCTCACCTTCCATGGTCGGGTTGACAGTCTCTCGTCGTGACGAAGGCGGAAGGTACTGACACGCACGTCGCTACTCTCTGCATGATGAAGCGCAAGATGAAGGCTTAGCGAAGCCCTTTCCTTTCTTAACATGGAATCTCCTGGACGCCATCGGGGTTTGTCGAAGAAGCTTCTGAGTCTGGAAGAAGAAGGGACAGAGTTGTCAAAGGAGATCGGGAAGAACAAAATGAGGTAGGATTTTGAGAAAGTCACGCTGGTGAAGAATGAAAGGCCCAAAGTGTACAGCTATTTATAGCCCAAACAGTTACGCAATCTGTGCTGAAGAATCGGGCTCAAGTTGACTGGCGCAACCCAGACAAAATTATTTCCAAATTCAAAGTATTTCAAAACTTTGAAATAATTTCAACTTTCAAAAACTTTGAAGGGTCTTGTAGGGGCTAAATATCAAGCTGCGCCACCCATTAAAGTGTGAGATCATCAGATGGTGCCAAAATTATTATGTTGCACTAGACCATCAAGTTGCGAAACATCAGGTTACGCCAACATCAGGTTGCGCGGGAGACAGGTTGCGTGAGCGCTAATGGCGCACTTCCTCGAGAAGTGTAACGGCATCATCATTACTGACGGCTCTGACAGCACGACAGTCGAAGAAAATCCATTCGAATCCCGCGCAACGCGGCGCTCGAGAAGATTTTGTCAGCATATAATTAATGCTGACAGTTGGCTCGCGCAAGTCATTGTGTGGCGCGAGAGTTAATCAGTACAGCACAGAAGACCCAGTCAAAGGTGCCAGTTGTTGAGTTGCGCCTATGTGCAACCTGGCCATTTGGCGCCACCTGATCAATTTTTATTTAGAAGCAGGATGACGTGGCGCGCATGCCACCAACTTCGCAGAACGTGCCCACTACACTGCCTACAACCACGCGCATCCCAATCAAACGATGCCACACATCCACAGCAGTTGGTGCAACCGCTCGCACAAGTTGTTACATTGTGCCCCTGCGCAACCTGAAGTGCGCGCAACCCAGAATAACTGCTAAAACAGTTATTTCAAGAACTCTATAAATATAGTTTGAAATCAGTCTTAAAGCATCATGAATGATCATAATCTCCTGCTAAAGTGTTGTTGTATTCTCCAGAGGCTCGTGTCTTCAATATCACATCATCCAAGGGATAAAATGATCGTCTTCTGATCAGATTCCTGTAGTTGTACTTTTCCATAAATCAATTGTACTTTTTTTTGTACTTTTTCTCAGTTTGTAGAAAAAGAATTTTCTTTTTATTTTTGCAAACATTAATATTAATATTAATATAATATTAATATTAATATTAATATCAAATTAACATGAACATTAATATTAAAATTAAAATTAAAATTAACATCAATATTAACTTTAACATTAACATTAATATTAATATGAACATTAGATTAAAATTAGCATTAACATTAACATTAAAATTAATATTAGTATCAAATTAGCATGAATATTAACATTAACATTAATTAACATTAACATTAATTTTAACATTAATTTTAACATTAATATTAAAATTAATATTAACATTAACATTAAATTAAAATTAGCATTAACATTAACAATAAAAAAAATTGATAATTAATTTTTTGGGTTAAAATATGACTTGTTAGTTGTTATGTCAGATGCCACATAATGGAAGATGATATCACCCAAAAAATTTAGGAGCCAAATAGGATAATTGTATCATTTTTTAGTAGCTTTTGTATGATAAAAACGAAAAACATTGGGATCAAATAGGTTCCCGTTTTGATACCAATGTACCGTCACATGACACCAAATTAAGATAGAAAGCTTATCTAGCCGAGCGAACAATCAACAGTCTCGAGCAATGCAGTTGTTGCATCATTAAGGAACAAACAAATCCAAATATAATGATGGCACTAATTAAGGAAATGTAAACAGAAAATTTGGGTTATAACATAATGATTTTGGTTTTCATGTAAAAATATTTGTATTTAATACACCGTACTTCAGAAATTCCAACAACAGGTATAAATTTATACCGCATATTCTATTTTTACAATAAAAACGACTATACTACCAAAATAAAAATAATAATGCTACGGAACACATTTCATAACCACACTCATGTACAATGTACCATTGGATGTCAATTACTAACTAACTTTTTTCTTGACATCCATAATACACTGCTATGGAGCATGTCAAGATAAGTGTGTTCTTATAACATTACTCAAATAAAAATCTATTACCATGGATAATGTTTTAAAATAATAATTATAGTTCGTATTCAACTCGAGGTGGAAAGACCAGTAAACAAATACAGTACATTTGTCCAGTTTCTAGAACCCTAATTCATACTGACAGACAATTCAATGAAGCATGTTACCCAATCTTAGATTCTTCATGTCATAAATATAATGGACCATCGTGTCCGTTCAAATATAGGTGGCATTGACACTGACACAGGATTGGCCACTGCACCGCCCACTACTTGTTCCAGTAGCTTTCCCGAGAACATCCAGGCAATAATTAATACTCATTTATGCAACTTAATTAACTTGCCATAGAAGTTTGTATCCATCTACCATATTAACTCCCATTTCTCACAAGATGTCCTTCATTTAATGACTCTCCCAATGTTTTAAAAACCGGACCGGACCGGCCGGTTCACCCGTGAACCGGTCATTTTTCGGTTCGGTTCAGTATTGACCCAATTTTGTTTAAAAGTTAGTATTTTTGTAAAAAAATAATGGCCATAAGGGATTAATTTGGACCACTTAAGTTAACTCAGTGGTTGAACCACTGGTTGAATCAACTGGTTGAACCAATTTGATCCGACCCAGTACCTTAGCCGGGTCAACCACCGGTCCGGTTTTTAAAACATTCTCCTAAATGTTTCAACAACTATATCCTATGGACACGTCTGAGCATTGGAAAATAAAAGTGATTTATGTCCTTTATTAGGATGCCAAAGGAAATGAGAAGAAAAGAAAATTAATTTCCAAATGGAGAGAAAATATGAGGGAAAGTGGTTCCTCCTACCAACCCAAGGATTCATATTCCCCCTCTAAGGAATCACTTTCCCTCTCAATTTTTTTGAATTTTTTAAACACCGAAAAGAAAATTGATTGGAATTATAAGTTTTCAAAGGAAATGAAATATCAAAGAATCAATTTCATTTCCTTTCCTTTCTGCGAACCAAACGAGGCCTATATGTTATAAGAACATCTCCAACGCAACTGGGAGTTTGGAAAAAAAAAAAAAGTTGTCATAGAGGAATGAGCAGAGCCGGCCCTGGCCCAGGGCGGCCAGGGCGACCGCCCAGGGCCCCAAGAAATTTGGGGGCCCAAAAAATTTATTTTTATATACGTATATTAATAATCTTGTACCTAAAATAGAACAAATATGTAACATAATTCTCTTCTAACACAAAATAGTTGTGGTGTAGTGGTTATTAGGTGATATTTGTATACTAGAGGTCCTAGGTTCAATCCTTGCTTGTAACATCTTTTTATTTACTTTTATTTCAGAATTTTTTTTTATTATATATGGGCCCCATTTATATGGGCCATATTTTGAAAGTTTGTCCAGGGCCCCCATAAACTCAGGGCTGGCCCTGGGAATGAGAAGTTTTCATTGGAAAAAGGATTTTGTTAACATGTGATACTTAATTTTTTACTTTAGAAATTATGATCAACATCCAGTAAACATTAAAAAAATAATTTGCATTGGAAATGTTACCATAACTTGATGCAAAGAAAAATTTTGTATTAAAATTTAATTTATTGGATCTTGATAATATTTTTAAATACAAAAAATTATATTTTTAATATTTATTAAATATTGATCATAATTTTTAAAGTAAAAAATTTAATAAATTAAAATACATCTAAAAGAAATTATGTAATCAAGTTTGTAAGCACAATTACGTTACATCTTTAAAAAAATTATGTAGCCAAACATACGAATTATAATTAGAGCATCTCCAACCCTATTGTCTTGTTAAGTGTTGTGAGTCTTAGGTGGCTCCTATGTGGCATCAGTCACAAGACAATGTCTTGTTTATGTGGCAAAATTATATCTCAAAAGACAATGAGATAGAAAAACTCTCTCCAATGCAAAAGTATTGAAAAAATAATAAAAAATATTTTTTCCAACTTCCAAGGCAACTTTTAAGACAACTACTCATCTTCCTTTTTTTTTCTAATATCTTTTATTCATAATCGATGACATGGAAGAAATTCTTTAATTTTTGCCACATAAGTTTCACAATTGACTTGACAATTACATTGGAGAAAAACGTTTGAATAAAATTTTGTCATTCCTATGTGACATTTAACTTTTTTCCAAAGTCACAATAGGGGTTGGAGATGCTCTTATAACGTAATGTCAATTACATTACCTGGTTGAATTACGAAACAAACCAAACGGGCCCTTTCAGGGACTTCACATAAATGCGATTCACATCGAATCAAAATAGAACCTGGTTAAACTAACCTAACACAACCCAGTCCAAACCTTCTCTATAAATAGCCTTCAGCTTCACAGTCACTGCCACTCACTCACTCACTACTCAGTACACACAATCTCCCCCAACCAAGTACGTACGTACACCACCCCAACACCGGTGATGTCTCTTTCTGGCGGTCGAGTGGCCATGGCATTGCTAGTGGCAATGGCACTTCTTGCAGCGGCGCCACGCAGAACGAGCGCCATCACGTGCTCGGACGTGTACACGCCGCTGTACCCGTGCCTCGGCTACATCCAAGGAGGCGGAGCGGGAGGGCCCGACGCCTCGTGCTGCAGCGGCGTCAGAAGCCTCGTGGCGGCGGCCAAGACCGCGGCCGACAGGAGGACGACCTGCGGCTGCCTCAAGTCCGTGGCCGCGGGCGTCAGCTCGCAGTACATAGCCCTCGCGGGCGGCCTCCCGGCCAAGTGCGGGGTCAACATCCCTTACAAGATCAGCACCTCCACCGACTGTGCCAAGTAAGCCGTCTCTTAAGTTACTTTTGAGCTATGTATACGTGAAGACACGGGTCGTGTCGTGTCGGAATTCGTATTCTTAGTTGTTGGTTTTTATGCAGGGTGAAGTGAAGATTGGAATAGTGTTGGGAATAATTGAAGCTACGGCCCTCCTTGGCTAGAGGAGGGTGGTCTTTTGTGTATTTTTCTTGATTGAGAATAAAGTGATGCTTTTAGTTTGTAGTTTTGCTCCATGTGATCAATCTAGTCATGATGATGATGTTGTCCTATGCCATCTTATTGAGGCTAGACGAGCGCAAGATGTCTTATTGTTGTTCATGTTATGGTCCTTATGGATCACCTGTTTTCTTGAGGATTAATCTAAGCCTGGCTTTGTATTGCTGGTGTGTCTATGCATTCATATTGTAAGTCCAAAGAAAGATAGAGAGGGAGATATAAAGAAGTGTACTAAACTCAAAATAAAAGAAATTACTTTTATTTCTTTGCTATGTATATACGATAAATCAATGATGTCTTAATAAAAGAACTAAGTTAAAAGAGATTGCATGCTGGAATTATGAACTATTAATACAATTGAATGAATTGATATTACTTGTCGCTAAGAAAAGAATGAGATCTGGAATGTATGTTGTAAATTAAAATTTGTGTATGAGATCTAATATTTGTTATATGAAAGAATGTGTTGGGTACAAAAAGTGTATGAGAGAAATGAAGAACATAACTAAGGCCGTAAGATTCACTGCTGGACCGTCGGAATGATACGGCAGGAAGAAACAAATGAATTGCATAGCATATAATTATTGCATCATATTATTATAATTAATAGCAGTTGCATATTATGTATTGGTTTTGGACAACTTGTGCACAAGGTTTGATCTCTCGAACAATCTTCGGGACACATGAATAGTGTTAGACCTCGCGATCATGGAAGTGTTGTCTATTAGAGATGGACTTGAACATCCAAACTTTTAATTATGGGAAGTCACTCATTGACCATCATGTAGTTAGGTCACATGCTTAATGGTTGATGCAGAGACGGAATTGTGATATGTAAAATGTCCTAACTTTTATATGACTCATTTTACATTCTCACCCAACTTAAGAGTGCGCAACCGGATGTGAGATACAACCCAACAGTTTGATGGTTGTAGAGGATGATCTGATCTCCGAGGATCAGCAGAGTTGACAATTGTGAGGACGATGGTGGTGACAAAGTTGTTGACTATGGTAGTGGTGGTGAAGGTGGCCAGCAATGACGGCGGTTTTCATTTTCACAATACCATGTAGAAAGTATAGATAGACTACATTATGGATGAAGGGAGTCAAATTTATTAGGATTCTTGGCTAATATTTAAGAAAAATGACATCACTAAACTCAACTAGAAATAAAAACTACATCAACTAATAAATGCTGAAAATAATTAATCTACTCCTCATCACATATAATATAAAGGGAAGTAGTACGCTTTGCTCCTCTCATGCCTCCTTCAGCACATTGTGTAAACCCTATTGCAGATGTGGTGGTGGACCTGGTGGTTATCAAACTGATCAATGACTTTGACCTTAGGTTGTGAGACGAACATGAAACATTTACCACCAAAAGAAAGTTTCATTGTATTTTTTTAGCATCTTTTCTATAAAAAGAATGTTGATCAAATGGTTTGTTCAATACAATATCCGGAAATTGTGTTGTTGTTTTTACAGAATATGGAGCAACAAACATCAATAGGAACTTGCAACAAATCATTAGTACAGATCAAGAGAGAAATAAATTAGAAAGTAGCTTCTTGGTCCCGTAACACCCAGAACCAAGTTTTGTTAAACTTTAAGATGAACTACAACAAAACCTGGGAACCTACCACTTCTCAAATAAACGAATAAATAATTTCTGCTAAATAGGTAAATTGAATTGAACAAATACAACACTTGCAGCAGGCTGCACTAGAGGAAGTCGGGCTATAAACAAAGAAATGGAACCAACATGTTAACTGCTTAGAGGAGCCCATGTCAGAAGGTGTTGCTGCTTTCACTAGCAGAAATCGAGGAGCTCTCTGATTTCACGACTTGGGAGGCCTTGCTAATATCCAATTCCTGCATCCTTCCGAGCTGATCTTGCTGCATCATAGCATCCGAGAAACCGTTGCTGTGCTGGTGCTGGTGCTGGAGCAACTGGCGATTGGTGAAGGTGGCTGACGACTGAGGGAGGTTCGGGTGTGGCATTTGAATGCCCTGGTGAAAGTTTGGTTGCTGCTGCTGCTGCTGCTGGGGAAATGTGAAGAATGACGTATCATGTTGCATGTGTTGTAGCCCCATGCTATAGGTATCACCAGAGTTTACTTTCTCACCAGTTGCGACCTTGAGCCTGTCAACTTCATGCTTCAGTGCATCGTTCAGTGCTGCGAAAAGGTCACAATGAATTCATTGAACAAAAGTAGAATGTTTAGTGCAGACTAGAATAGACAAAGTAGGATGTTTCTTGTATAATAGAATAATACTCTTCAATTCTAGGTAGAAACCCATGCAATGGATACTCAGCATATAGTCTCTTCTTTAAAAAGACATAACATTCAGCATCCTCATAAAGGTTGTCAAAAGGTTATGGTGTCATTGGAGGATTTAAGGCCAAATCAGTCGGTCTGAATTAACTACATACAAGAAAAACAAGGGACGTGTTTAGAGTTTTGGTAGTTTCAATCTATTAGCTGTACATAAGAAGAAAGACTTTCTTTCTGGTTGCTAATACTTAACGATTCCAAAATATAGAAGAAAAACTTACTGATAAAGTATTCTAGTGTGTCCACACAAAACTAATCTAAATTGTGTGTGGTACTCATAATACTTCTTTTCTCTCCAGAATTACAATCTAAAAGTAAAAACAGAAGGGTCGAGGCTGATAAATCATCAAAGTCACCAACTCCATGAAAGCAATAACTATAGTACCTGCTCAGTTTTTTACTAAAAGGTAATCAGATTCATCACACCCATAGTTCTGAAGGCCAATAAACAAAAACAAACTTTGGATTCTAATACTTTTGTTTAGAAGTGTCAACTACTGCAATTAGGGACGTAGATAGGACACACCAAAATAGGTGGATGAAGGCCACGAATATCCATATTCTAATTGATCTTATCTAAGTTCCTCCTGTTTTTCTATATGTTCCAATAACCTGGGGTTTCCAACTCCTTTCTATTCAAAATGATACAGGTACACAGATTTATTTCCAAATTATTTCTTATCCAAAAGGTGTCCATGCCAGGTAAGTAATGAACAGAAGAAATGGATTAATGTAGCCAGCTGAAAATTTTACATTTATGCCAAGTGGTTCAAGCAGAGTTTCGTATGTAAACAAGTAATAAAGTCAATTAACCTTGTCTGCATAATGTGGAAAGGAATTTACTTGCATTGTGTATTTGTGTCACAGAATTTCCATTCAAATGTTTGAACGTCTGAGCACACCCAGCATATAAACATTCAAAATACAGATAATAAACCTTACTTCATGGATTAAATATACTGGTCAATAAAATCAGTGATATGTCCAGCATATAAACATCCGCAATACAGATAACAAACCTTACTTCATGAATTAAATATACTGGTCAATAAAGTCAGTGCTTATGTAATAGATAAATCAGACGTCAAGTAATCTATATTGTAAGGTATTCAAACATTTGAATATAGATTACGATAGAACCACAAAAGTCATATCACTTTATAACCTAGGAAAACAATCCATATGATGTTTATATATAGATCAGCTTTCGAGCTGCAAACAGAAGGCATTGGAATTTGCAAGTAAATGTGTACACTGGAAACACTGTATATTCATTCTATCTACATATCAAGACACTGGCCTTGGCCCTTGGCAGTGCCTAACCTTGAATACCGGAGTGAGTACTAGTGTAGCCATATAGATTGTCCTTACATCAGTCTATATCTAACAAACTGAACCATTTCCTACCTTGAAAGTAGATATAGGGCCCGTTTGGTTCCCAATTTGAAATGAAAAAAGTTCCATTTCAAGTGGCAAACGGCAACTGGCGCCTCCATGGGAGTTTGCGGTTTGCCTTTTTCTGTCACTTTTGTATGCAATTTGTCTGTATTTTAGCAAAGATGCCAACGGAAACAGCAAAAAGGTCCATATTTCAAACATGAACCAAACTAGCCCTTTAATTGAATGATAAGGATCCGAGTGCAAGTAAAAATACACCTCAGGTATGTGTGGTTACTTTAGTTAAGAAAACAATAAAGATACATGTAAAATATAAGCTCATACACAGGATTCTTTGCGTGTATATACCCTAGTCCAGTTCCAATATCCATATTTTCATATACTATCCTTAAAATTTATAGTTGCACGTACACCATCAAAAAGTGTTAATTTTTGCATAGGTACCCTTATTGTAATATATGGGTAGCGTTTTTACTTATGAGACTTTAAGCTAATTTACCTTATCTAGAATTTTACTACAAGTTTTCTTACTAGAAAAGAGAGAAAAAGTAAGAAAAGAGGAAACAAAACATCACATAATATCAATTGGTAATCAATATTGGTTGGTTCAATCATGATAACGATATGAGAAAATATTAACAAAAAGAGAAGAAACATCACATCAACATTAATTGATAAATCATTTTTGTTACTTCCATCATAATAATAGTATTGGAAAATACTCTTTCTGTTCATTATAGATTCTAATCTTATACATTTTGGATATTAGATCATCAAAGCAAATGTACACAATTTTGAAATTATAGATATTCACGGATGTCTGTGACAAGGGAATGCATGCAAAAATACATATAATTTTGCAGGCACAGACACGAAGATGACATGATATGGACACTGTGGGAATGATACAACACATTTATTGGTTTATTTTAGAGTGATTATGATGTGCTTGATACGTTTCAGACATGGAAATAATACAACACAAAAATGATTTTTGGAATATCCATGCTTCCTTGAGGTACATGCAAAAAGGCCTAACATATTCTTTTTGTTTGCCTAACTTTTTTCTGCGTAATATATATATATATATATATATATATATATATATATATATATATATATATATATATATAACTTCTTCTTCAAGAAGAAAAAAAAAAAAAAAAATATATATATATATATATATATATATATATAAAAAAAAAAAAAAAAAAAAAAAAAAAAAAAAAAAAAAAAATATATATATATATATATATATAACTTCTTCTTCAAGATCATGGTCTGGTGTGCAAGCAATGTTATTAGTGTAGAGCAAGTGGAGACAATAATATCCCATTAGCACTTTGGTCACATGAGTTCAGAATGTGCATTTGCTAGAATCGACCCAGATCTGTACCGGATGGATTTTGTTTCCATGTAGTTCAGATTTCCTTTCTATGTAAAAAAATGAATATTATATTGTAGCTCCTAGTTGCAATTTCAATTAAATCTCCTAATCTTCATCAACGATGGACCACAACAAAATGATGCTTTTGACTTTTGTGGGGGATTTCTATGAGGTTCCTACTCCCCTTGTAGTAAATAGTAAAGTGTAGTCCACAGAAAGATATCCCTCTCTTAGCTATCTTCCCATGCTCCAAACAAACAACAGAAGCGCAATAGAAAATTCCTGCAAGCCTCAGAATTTATCATCCTAGTACCTCTCATCCAAGAGATCTAAAAGCTTCCAAGAAAAGAAGACCCCCAAAAGCTGTGATGTTAGATCACTATTCTAGCTTCATTTCCCTTAAATAGCAGGAAAGTTGGGTATTTGAGATCCTTGAGACATGAAAATGAAGTAATGAAAGCATTCCCAAGCAAACTTGCCTCAGACCCAGCACACCCATAAAAAGTTCATGTTGCAAACATTATCTTAGAATCAGCTAATATCAATGTCACAGTATCTATTCTCATCCCAACTTGACTCTTTAATTACAAGATAAAATTGGAGGCATGACGTCACTGTCCCATGTTAGAAAGGCTTAGCAAATATCTATGCGAGATGAGGAGAACTGTGCTATAGCCTATGTTGATCTGAAATAAAACGCCATTGTCAGATGGGGAGTCAACAGGGATTCTTAAATCCAAATAACCAGATTCAAAATTATATGTCAGTCAACTGGTATTTACTGGGAGAATTTAAAATTTTACGTTAGTGGGAAATGTTTGGATTTGATTTTTGTAATCCAAACTAAATCTTTAAAATTTATTTTTCTTACTATAAATGAGAATAATTAAAGATTCTCAAAATCCTTTCCAGCTCATTAGAATTATAAAATCACTCTAATAATCCCTTCTGCAGGTCTCCTTACCCTCCATCCCATCCCACATACATCCCTGAAAGTATAGGCCGGTCGACTCATTAAGGTTGGTGAGACTGCCACCAACGACAAGAAGAAGCAAAAGAACAAGAGCGTTGTTGCTTCCGTCGAAGGTGTCGCTGATTTTGTCACCGGTGGAGAGGGGTAGATTCGGCTGTGTGTGTGTATATATGATCAACACGGTGAAGTAGATGAAGTATGAGGAGCTGTTCCTGGTGGAAGCGAAACAGTTCGGCAACCCGAAGAACAATTCTCCCTCGTGAGCAAGTCGGTACGAGGACGCCCTCAGCGACCGCAACAAGAAGAAGGCCAACCGCTGCTATGTAGAGGTCCAAGTGCTCTCAACTTTCACTAACACTTGCTCAGAACATGAATTTGTAGCTGTGGGCTAGAGTTGCAGGTTTGCAGCAGTAATGTACTTGGAGAAATAAAGTACCCCAACTATAAGTATGTATGAAGGTAGATTAACTTGTATTTTCTAATTCTTGATTTCCTTCTGACAATATGGAGCTAGAAAAAATTATCTACAAATTGTAATTGACTTGTGACCAGAACGGGTTTACCTCTCCAATGGATAATTAGAAACATAAAAAATGGCTGAGTTCCTGATTTTAATGACTTCCATAAGAACTACATGCTTGCACTATTCTACATCACAGTCAAAGGCCTATAAGCTCAAATTTCCTCAAATAACTTTCATCATATTAAAAGGGTTAGGTCTACAACCCATGTTGCATGGATAGGGATACAACTTAACACGACGACATGGACGTGACCAAGGTAGTTTAAAGGCGCAAAACGCACTCGAGGCTCAAATGGTTCATATTGTCCAAGACGCACTTAAGGAGCGTCCGAATAAAGCGAGACAAAAAAAATAATAAATAAATAAATTAGTAATGTAAGAAATAAAATCAAATAACATATTAAAACCAACAAAACCATGTTAAAACATAACCAAGTGAACTAGCATAGCAGCAGTATCAATAGTAATCAACAGAACTATCAAGAGATTGTATTCTATTCACCCTACCACGCTTTTAGAAAATTTTGATTTTTCTAGTTCAACTGTAACCAACCATGAAAATAACTACCTCCCTCCTACTTGTATGAGGTAAGGACTATCTTCCTACCTCAAAAATTTTTGTATTAAAAAAAATACCCATAAGATGCGTCTTTTCTTGGTTGCGCCTTGCTAAAATGCTTGACATAGGCGCGCCTTGGATGCATCCGAAGAAAGGTGTCTCGCTTGGTGAGGTGCGAGGCGCAATTAGTGCGCCTTTTTGCGAGAAGTGCCTTAGGCATGTCCGGGACGCGCCTATGACTACCATGGACATGACACCTATTTGGTGAGTCCTAATTTATTTTTGGAGTGTCCGGGTTGTGTCCAATATGTGTCTGACACAACACGTCCACATTTTGGAGTGTCCTTACTTCCTAGTCTACAACCTATCAACATCCTTTAAAAGTTTGGTTGGCTGGATTCTGCTTGATGGTTAACATTTTGCATAGAGAAAAGGGTTCGGTTTACAACCCATGTTGCATGGACATGGATACGACTTAACATGACAACATGGACGTGACACCTATTTGGTAAGTATTATTTTATTTTTGGAGTGTCCAGATTGTGTCCAATATGTCTGATACAAAACATCCACATTTTAGAGTGTCCATACTTCCTAGTCTACATCCTACCAGCATCCTTTAATTGTTTGGCTGGATGGATTCTGCTTGATGGTTCAACATTTTGCACAAAGAAGGAATAAATTAAAAAACTCAAAATAAAAATCAATTAGTAAAATAATTATATCCAATAATAATTATAAAATATTGAATTTTAATTTATTATATACTTAATATGTCAATAGGAATTCAAAATCCAACCTTGACTTGAATTACATAATCCAAATGACAATCCCGTGATTAGAAAATATTGTACAAATGACAGCCATTTTGACTTTCAAATACAAAGTCCAGATTAGATTACAATCCATGTTGACTAACTCTCTCTCTCTTAGCTATAACCAATTCTTTTCAAGAACAACCTAGATATGAAAGGGAAAGCCATTCTCAAACACAAAAACACTTTTCAAGTTAAAAAACTAAAGAAATGTACAAAGTACAAAGTGAGAAGTGCCACGGTATCTATTATGATCCCAACTTGACTCTTTATTACAAGATAAAATTGGAGGCATGACATCACTGTCTCATGTTAGAATGGTTTAACAAATATCTATGCACAAGGAGAGGAGAAGAATTGTGCTATTGCCTATGTTCCTCTGAAACAAAACGCCATTCTTAACTATAACAAACTCTTTTCAAGAACAAGCTAGATATGAAAGGGAAAGCCATTCTCAAACACAACAAACACTTTTCAAGTTAAATAGCTAGAAATAAATGTACAAAGTACAAAGCGAGAAATGCAAGAGTATCTATTCTCATCCCAACTTGACTCTTTATTACAAGATAAAATTGGAGGCATGGCATCACTGTCTCATCTTAGAACGGCTGAACAAATATCTACGAACAAGGAGCGGAGAAGAACTGTGCTACAGCCTATGTTCCTAAGGAATAAAAGTCATTCTTAATTACAACAAACTATTTTCAAGAACAAGCTAGATACGAACGGGAAAGCCATTCTCAAACACCACAAACACTTTTCAAGTTAAAAACCAGAAAGAAATGTAGAAAGTACAAGGCAAGAACCACAACATTTTGAGCTCACTCATAGCATGCCAACTTATCTAACGACTTAGTAAAAGCATAAATTGAATCAATACTAAAACTGCATAACAGCAACTTGGATGTTAGTTTAACAATAAATACAATGCTTACCATCACGTAATTGAGCTTGTTGCTCCATAGCTTGTAACCGTAACCTGAGCTCTGAATTTTCTGTGGTGAGCCCAGAAGTATCTCGCTGGAAGGTCATAACATAGATCAATTAGTCACCATCCTTGCAACCGAGTCAACATTCTTCAAGAAAATGATATGAATAATAATTTGATTCTTCGACTTGGTACCTACTTTGCTCAAAACAATCAAATGAGCATGGAGGCAAGCACTTCACTTTGTCGATTGCAAAATTTGAGAGCTAAGCATTAATATACAGATACATATGTATCTTTTCAAGATGAATGTTTGCAACTATGATAATTGTCAAAGTCAAGACATATCTTAAATCAACAGATGATATGATTGCCTACAAACGAAACCAAAACTAGGATAGAAATAGAGTTTGATCCTTTAAGAGAGAATATATTAAGAAGAGATAAAAAGAATAAAGTAACTAAAAACTAAGATAGTAAGGTATGAAATATTGCACAGAAGGTTGAACTTCTTAAGAGGAAAAATGTAACTGCTTTTAAGGTGTGAAATGGTGAATAATATGTTGATCTTCTTAAGAGGAAAAAATAGCTGTTTAAAACAAGTTTGTATTTCATCAGAACATATCCTAGAAATCAGAACCAAAGAACATATGAACTAGAGTCACAGTATTCCTGATAGCATGGATAAAGTATGTATTTTCTGAGAGGCTGAGGTTTAAGTCTATACCAAACATTTGGCCGGACTTGTTAAAGTCTACTAAGAATCAAATTGACCCCTGTAGAACATTCATGATAAAGACTACAAACACCAACCTGGAACAATGTGAGCTGTGCAGAAAGAGTTGTTGCTTCAGTTTGAAGAGTCTGCACTTTCCGCTCAAGTTCTAAAATATAACGAGCCTTCCTTTCTTTGGAGCGAGCTGCAGACTGTCGATTTGCCAGGATTCTGCTTGTTTTAAAGTAAACACGGTTTATAGCCGAAATATACATAGACATAAGCATATAGTTCACAAAAAAATAACAGTCTTATCATAAAGGAAATAATGAATTCAAGGAATGCCTATGGTCTTGTTGTTTTTGAGGTTTATTAGATTGTCTCAACCTCCTTAGTATGAGCTAATCTTGTGTTGAAATTAATCATAAACAACGGTGTGCCTTCCTGGTCCTGGCATGCCCTGATCTCCTTCTGAGCATATTTGGTAAGCATATTTGGTCGATTATGTCACATCAACTGTAATTTCAGATTTTTGGTAGCATAAATAAGGGTATGTGTTAGCTCGTGTTAAGCGTACTTAATCAAACAGACATGATATAGTAGATGAGACACTCGTGTAGTTGAATTAAACTCTCTCTCCCATGGTTAATTCTCCAGCAAGCTAGTCAGTACAATAGATACTCTCGTTGAAAATCCAATTATGCACTAATGGTGTAGATAGACTAATGCACACTATCTACAGTCTTGATCCAATTTCCTAGGCATGTGCAACTCACCAGAAGGGTAGTATCTACGGCATTTTTCCATTCCAAATGTGTTTCCTTAGCTACGACCTCTCAAAGAAGCTTAGATAACATAACCCAGTAACATGTTTCAAAAGCAGATATGAGAAACATTCTCCACAAGTGTTTTTTATTCGCACAACAGGCAGCACTCAATTGGATCTCTTGATGTTCTCCAGTAATCCCTAGCATTAGTTTAAGGTACTAAAGTAATGTCACTAGTGGTTTCTAAACTAAAGTGGCTGTATAGAGTCTTTAAGGGTTTACCAGGCTCATGTTTGACTTCACTCAATAAGATTGAGTTACAGTCTTCCAGTTCACTCAACCTAAGAACCTAATTGATAACTCCAACCTTATAAATCAAATATATATTTTAGTAGTTAGAATTTCTCGTACGACATCAATCAATAAGCTATTGATAAAAAAAATTTACCAAGACGAGAACAACTTCTATGATTCTTTTAATTTTACTAACTCCCACCATATGTCGACTTGCACGGTTGCCCCTATTCAAATGACAACTTCCTAGAAAGCTATGTTGCACATCCATGAATGCGACGAGACGTCGACTCTGGTCAGCATAATCCGCTGATAATAGATTATCAAAAACAGTGTGTAGTTGTTCGTGACCAAAAAAGTCGGTCATTTCCCTCGGATCAATTCATAGCAACATAGTTCGTGTCAAAAGCATCAAGAACCATATGATCCATGGATCCAAGTTGTGGTTTCTTTTCAACTAACCACGTGATTTTGCCTGGGCTTCAGATTCAGCATTCTTCGATGTCAAATAATTTCTCATGAAATATTTTATTTTCCACTAAAGTTGAAATCTTTATGAGGAAAATCATGCAAAGCTAGCTACTTTAACCTAAAAAATCGCAATAAACTCCATAAACTTCTTAAAAATTACACAGAAAAATGCAAAAATAAATAAATAATAATTGACCTTTTGGCTCGCTTGGGATCTAGGGCTGCGAGCTCGGCGAGCTTCTCTGGCGCCATGGCCTTCTTGGCCTCCATGACCTCCCCGAACCCGTCCACCGACACGCTGTGCCGGTGCTTCGGTCTGGCCGGATCCGGCTGGGCCCCTTCGGACCCGGATCCGCTCTCCTCCGTCATCCTGCCGGATCCGGAACCGATCTTCTCCACGTCCATGTACGTGCAAAAAAGGTCCTCCTCCGACCCGCCGAACTCGTCGGTGGAGGGGCCGCCGACCGGATCGAGGTTGACGGGGATCCGGAACGCCATCTCCGAGTGGGCCCGCCTGTGGTGGGCCCCGCGCGGGGGCGCTCCGCCGCCTCCATTGCCGGAGTTACTGTTAGAGTTTGGGAATTGGGGAGGAATTAGTGTTTTGTGCTGCATTTCTTTGATTCTCTCTCTCAAATTGAGAGGAGAAGAAGACGGAGTGAACTATGGTAGTAAAGGACATGGACATGTTTACTAGTACTGTTTGCCGGTCTTTAGTTTTGCGTTTTGGCCCCTATTAACATTTACATATTTAAAAATAAATTTTATTTTCTATTTATTTAGAATATTTATAATGGCACATCAAAAGTTGATTAGGGCTATTACATTTCTAAGTTTGATTTATTTATAAGTTTGCCATTGAAAAAATTGATCAGGGCTATCCCATTTCTAGGTATAAAAGTCACTTTTTCTATATTTGCTCTTCTTCTTACTCAACACATTCAAGTAGAAGAACAAGAAAAAGAAGAAGAGGAAGAAGAAGAACAACAAAAATGTTGGATGTGTTTTCTTCTCATTTTCTTCTTCTCCATCATTTTCATCCTCACTATCTCCATCAAAACCCTAATTTTCTTCTCATTTCCAATTTCAATGGCACCCAAAAGCTCTTCATAATGTACAAACCCTAATATTGGTGGAAACCATAATATTGGTGGAAACCCTAATATTGGTGTTCAGCTGAACCCACTTCCCCGTACCACTAGCTTTACTGTCAGGACAAACAAGTGCAAACAAGAAGAACAATAATGGACTTCCTGTTCAACAAGTACAAACTAGGATTGCCTAATTTTCTGGCAGTCCTACAAATTGATAGGACTGTCAGAAATAGTGACAGTCCTACTTCACAGTAAGTAAAACCAAGGACATACACAATTTCTGGCAGTCTTGACTATATGTAGGACTACCATAATTTCTGGCAGTCCTGACTGTATGTAGGACTACCATAATTTTCGACAGTCCTGACTATATGTAGGACTACCAGAATTTCTGGCAGTCCTTGATTTCACTTGCTGTGAAGTAGGACTGCCACTAATTTTGGCAGTCTTATCAGTTTGTAGGACTGCCAGAAAATTAGGCCGTCATAGCCGACGCAGAATTTTTTAGATCGTGTTTACTTGGGTTTAATTCAAATGGGTAATTTTTTACTCTGAATGTACTTGGGTTTAATTCAAATGACTACAAATAATTGAAATAAACATTGTAATGTATACTTGGATTTTCGAAATAAATTGTTAGGATTTGTGTGCCATTCTTGTTGAGAAGAGTAGGATGGTGGAGGAGAAGAGGAAGATGTTGGAAAAGAAGAAGATTATAAGTTCTTGCTAAGGGATGGAGGAATGGTGGAGGAGAAGAGGAAGAAGAAGAATAGAGGAATTAGGGTTTTGGAAGAGAGAAGGAAATTGAAAAATGAAACTAAAATTTTGGGTTTGGGGGGGGAGGGGGTTGAGTTTGGGAAAGCCCTAGGAGTAAGAAAATTGGATGTCCTGAGTAAAATCCCCTCAAACCTAGGCTAGCCCTAATCCTGGATAGCCCTAATCAACTTTTGATGTGCCCTTATAAAAATCTTTATTGAAGGGTTTTTTTTATTGTTAATTCATGCATGGCGATTAGTCAGACTGAGACAAGAGTGTCGTTTCATTTAATGTGCAACTTGGGCCGGATGGCCCAGTCCCCGACTCGGGCTCAGCCCGGTCAACGATCCGGACCGGTCCGACCTAGTGACCAAGCAGGTCCGGGCTAGATTGCGCCTCCGGGCCCACAAGTCCGGACCGGCCCGAACCGGTTTGACCGCGGGTCCAGGCCGCAGAACCCAACCGGGCCAGCCGGGACCGGCCCGGTCCGAACCCGGTTTAGGCCCTGTTCGGCTAATTTTTATTTTATTTTATTTGACCGTTGGAGGCCAAAAAGACCATTTTACTTGCTGTATTTAGACCGTTGGAAGGGTATTTTGGTCATTTTGCTGAAAATGGCCAAAAATACCCTTATAACAACTCCTTTTTTGCGGTAAAATAGGTCCTTTTGTACCCCAAAAAATCTATAAATAGATCAAAATTCATGAAAATTATACACAACCATTTCTTTTCCCTCTTACAAAATATTCAAGCTAAACAATTCTTTGAAGATTGAACAACAAGTTTCTGGACATTGAAGTGTAACTTCCTGGCGGCCAAAGTGCAGTGTTCTTAAGGTTCCAAATTCTGCAAAAATTCTAGGAGTTGTGAAGTTGACCTTCCAAGTAATTTTAATTTTAGAGATTTTTTTTATATATTTTTCATTTTTTCTTACTCCTCTTTTTGGTAGATAATATATTTTTCTCTTCTTTCTTCTTTTCAGAAAAATTTAATTTCAAAAATATGGATGCTACTGATTTTAACCACCCTTACGGAGGTGATTCAGAACAAATTTTTGATTACTATGCTGATTTATTTGAAAATAATTATATTTCAGATTTTGTGCCACCGATACAAATGTCACCTCTTGAAGTTAGGAGGATGGCTACAAATATTGTAAATAGGGATAAATCAATTTTATGGCAACATTTAACTATATGTCACTCATAGTGAGGGCGCACCGGTTTTAGATCTCAAATATCAAAAACCAATTGCTAAAGGTGCACTGTCATGACCCGCACCCGCTTTTCGGGATGCGAGTGCGTGGACAAGTCCAGCCTACGTCGCAGAATCAACGTAGTAAGCTGTCTAGACCACAATTGTCACGACCCGCACCCGGTTTTCGGACGCGAGCTCGTGAGCAAGCCACCTACGTATCGAGCGGACTCCAGCCCGACTCGAGTACGTATAAGCTGTCAAGATCAGGGTATAATGTCTAATCTAAACTATATCTCAATCCACATGAATCATATAAACAAGAATGAACAAGTATGGGTCATGGTCTGCAGCCCATTAACATATTGTTCGATTAGACTCCAAGAATGATATGAGCCTATAAATAAGCAGAGTATATCATGGTATGGAATATAAAGTACGAGAAGTTAATAAAGAATATCACAACCAAATACCTGTATCATACATCGCAAATCCTCTACCATCCTGCTCTGCTAACTAACTCCATGCAGTCTCTAAACTTGAAGAGATCATCAGGTCCTCAGAGGACTAGCAAGATACATAAAACATGCCTATCTAACAGTTTAATCATGTAATAATATAAACAGGGTGTAAACAGGAACTAGCCAGGAGACTGACAAGTGGCTACTGACAGGTAACTATGAACTCGGATACGGGATCAAGTATGCATAAATAAACTGTTGGTAGATCAATGGATACCAATCCTCGCCCCGAATGTGGACTCGCAGGTCAGCTTCAAGACAAGTCACCCTCGCCCCGATTGTGGACTCGCAGGTGCAAAGGCAACCCTCGCCCCGTGTGTGGACTCGCAGGTTGTGGGAAAGACAAGGAATAGCATTTCACTCACATATACTTGCAGACACGACTCAGTCAAGACACAGGTGAAGACACGACACGACCCAATCATGATACACGAGAGAACCAATCCAATATGAACTAACAAGGCTAACCATGTACAAGGACTATAGCTATACTAGCATGTACGATATACAAATCACAAGTAATAACCAACTAGTAAAACTATATAATAATAGAAATATGCATATAAACAAACTGTAGAGGGAGGCAAAGTATACTTGCCTGGAGGCTGCACGCAGATCCAACAAATATATAGTCACTAGTAAGCCATACAGTCCAAGTCATCACAACTGTCTCCGAAAGCTGAAACAAACATTACCAACGTTCTCAGAATAGTCAAATTAGCTAGGATTGCCTGTCCTTAAGTCCAATTCTAGACACAGGGGCAAAACGGTAATTTTGGGCAAAAACGGTATCCGCCGTTGGACCCGCTTTGCACCGAAAAGCGTGCCAAAGTCAATGGTCTCTAAAGTCGTCAAACTCATGTCTACGGATCCGGTTTTCCGATATGAACCCAACCGTATGTCCAAAGTTGGATTCCGGCGGGCCGTGCACAAAATCACCCGTTGAGTCGGATCGGAGGGCCCGCGATACGGCAATTTTATCAACTGTCTCAGAATCGGACCAAACTTGGCATACAGGACCAGAAAAATGATACGGTCCTGTTGGCGCAAGTTTCGTCTCGATCTGACGAGCGTGCACAAAGTAATTAGAGAATTTGCAAAGTGCACGATACGGTGAATTTCGACGGATACGCATCAAATTCGTCGCGCACACGCGACCAATTTGAATTCCGTCAAAGCCCACACGACCACGAAGCCGTTACGCACCTTTCGATGCTTACGGTGCACGACCACGTCGCCCGGAATGGCGGGACGCACGTCGTATCGGAGTGTTTTTCAATATTTCTACTGTTTTATAAACAGGTTTTTCATGATTTTAAAATACGGATTTCTTTGTGCACTGTTAATGAAATCTGGATCTACAAGTTGTGTTATGGTGTCCTATAGGTTGTCTTCAAATCTGCTTGACTAGATTTCGAAGAATCGATATGTGCCTTCCAAAAGAGGTCCCTGGGATCGAATTTCTGTCTCGTTCGAGACAGTTTTTCATCTATTTCGGGTCGATTTTTAATGCGATTTTGGTTCAATTTAGTTCGAACTAATTACTAGGGTTTAAAGACCTATATGTTGTCTGTGCGTTGAAACTTGTAGATCGAAAAATAGTCGAAGGTGGGCGGAGAAAACTTACATCGATTTTGCGTGTGTGCTGCCGTTTCATACTTCTGCTACTGTCGTCTCTTCCGCGTCTGTACGCGCGCGCGGCCATCCATGGCCGGCCGGCGGTGGCCCAGGCGGCGCGCACGCGCACGGGGGTGCGCCCATGATCGACGTTCCCTTGGGACGTCGGCGCTCTTCGAGTTAGGGTTTCTCCTTTCGAAACTTCTCGTCGAGCAGACCTCTCGGGTTGTTCTCGTTACATATATAAGGCTCTGTTTGAGAGGTTTCTTAGAGTTGGCCGGGTCGGGTATGGGGGTTTGCCCGCTCGGCTGGGGAGCTCGGGCTGGGCCGCCCGAGGCTGGCCTTGGGTTACTACTACTTCTCTTCTAACTTCAACGGGCTACAATTTCTGCAGTTTTGGAGTGGAGGGTATGGGATAGGTTTGAATCGGTTGGTTGCAATATGGTTTCAGAAGATATTTAAAATCTTGAACCACTATAACAACTTCCAGACCCTAATTAATCAACTCTAGCCAAGCATATTATATACATTCTCACCAGCAACATAATAATAATAATAATAATAATAATAATAATAATAATAATAATAATAATAATAATAATAAGTTCCAATGTAATAAGTCTTGAACCCCCAAACTTATTAAGGCTAAAAAAAAAACTTACCCATACTAGTATTTAATCAGCCTAGGCAGAACGGACTGTGTATCATCAAATGCTACATCACACCCACAATTGACCCCAAAATGTACAATGACCCACTTTATTCAAATATCATTAAATATCAAATAATGATATTTATAACATTTAATTAACCACAAAATAATAATAAAATAGTTAAATGGTGGTATGGTGTGTCCATACTATTCACCTTTATCCAGGTCCAGCAAATTATACAAATATTATAAAACAATATTTAATAATAAAAATACTAATTTTGTACGAATACTCAAAAAATTAGAATTGTACATCATTACCTAAAATAATTTAGGAAATAATTGTACACATATAAAATATGTCTACATGGTCGTATTGGGTCTCACTACATGCCTACATGGGCTTAGATTTGACTTGGGTCCAATCTGGACAGGTTCGGTACAACCGGGTTCCCGAAAACTCAATAGTATAATTAAATAATAAATAAAACTTCGGTACGGTTAAGTCGCAACTTGGCCTGGTTTTCCTAGTTAGGACTCTGTCACGCCCCAGAACCAGAATACTGGAGAGCGGAGGAATGACTCAGCCAGCTACGTATTACGGGTAGATGAATACCGTATAATACGATCAATGCTGTCTAACCAGACGAGGGGGTGCATACTACATGAAAGTCTTACTATGGTCACTTCACATCTATTGTCTCAATCATTCAAACCAGAAACAGAAAATAGAGAACATGTGAGAATAAGCAGTAAGGCGTCCCAAACGCTCAGTCAAAATGTTCTTGAGATCTGGCTTTACAAAACATAGCCAGATGGTATAGCAAGGTATACACAATTGTTATCAGCTGCAGTCTGACTTAATTATAATTATGCAAAAGTAAGTACAAGACAATCCGACTAACATGTCGGTGCCAAACGGCTAAGTATAAAGTAAGTAACAAAACGAGTGGTGAAGTAAGGAACCCACTCGAGTCCTCCTGCGATCATCCCTCTAGTGTTGACCATCTTGGAGGTAGAAGTAAGCTGGATCCTCGGGGACCGGCTCTAAATCTGGCCATGCAAAACCAGAGAGATTAGACCTCTAATAGCAAGTACCGCAAGGAAGCACGATATGAAGGATTAAACCAGTAAGTAAAAGAATATAATGATAATAGATCTCTGCTTTCCACTAGGATTTACATCACATCACATCACGACACTTCGAACCAACCTCCCAACCAAACAAGGACAGAAGTTGGCCCGTCATGTCCTGACATTCTGATCATCCCAGTTAGGTAACAGAGTAGTACAGTACACAAACAAATCATCTTGAACGGCCAATCAACTCCTACGACTTGCTATTGTGAGTCCCAAGTTATCCTGGAATTATGCAATTAGGGATTCCTCAGTTCTTACTATGTGCGAGCAAGGCTAGTCTATCCAGTTAACCATGTGTGCCATGCATGAATTAGACGAGTCCTAGCAGGACGCCCGTCAATATACAATATACAATAATAATAAAAGCAGATACTGCTCCCTGCCCGTGTGGCAGGTTTACAGTATCTGTGGGGACCAGCCGGCCCGTCGGGTACTACTCGTCCCAAGGGGGCTGCCATGTAAGAACTCGGGAATCCATTCTCTCCATGCCATCATTATTTTATTTAACTTAATAGTCTCTACGTTAAGCAAAATCCCATGCCGTGGATCATGGTCATTCAAATGAGTACTTTTGTACGGGGTACGATATGCGCAACTCTACAACGATACCCGTGCGGCTATGTTGTAGGTCTTACATAGCGTGATGCAACAATCAAATCTAACCACGGAGTAATCATGCCTTGACCATAAAGTACACATGCTAGTTTTTGTAAGAAAATAAATAACTAAATAAATAAATAAATAAATAATTTGAAGCCTACATGTGCCTGTTTGCCAATATTCGGGATTGGCTAATCGAGTACAATAGTTCATTACATGAACGTGTCTCATTCATTCAATTCAATAAGACGACTAGCCAGTCTCTTAGTTCCAACTAGGAACGCATGATCAATTATTAGTCAATGTCACAATCATTATCGATGGTGGCAAGGCATGAAAATCAATTAGTATTACATGGAGTCGAGCCTATAACTCCTCAGAGTTAAGTTCTAGTCATACTGGGTATCCATGGATCAATCAATACATATGACACATTCCACATAACAATCTGTATTAACAATATTAACATATCATGATTTATCAAGTTCATACAAAAGGCGTAAGGATATAATAGAAGAATTATCATGCCATCCTTAAATGAATAAGTTATAGAACAAATAAAAACACCCAGGTTAGAAAGTCACGCCAACAAGTCTATACTAAGGCCAAAAGTCACGCCAAGTCTAGTAGGAGTGAGCGTGTAACAGCGTGAGCATGAAAAAGTAATTCACGCTGGCATGCACAGTGTGAGCGTGAAGGGAAATTCACGCAGACTCAAGTGAGCGTGAAAAGGTGACAAGAAATCTACGTACGCAAGGATGTGCGTGACTAAAAATCCATGCACGCTCATGGATGTGTGCGTGACTGAAAATACACGCACTCATGGATGTGTGCGTGACTAAAAATACACACAAGCTCAAGTGAGAACGTCAGCGTGACTAAAATACACGCACGCTCATGAGAACGTTAGCGTGACTAAAATACACGCACGCTCATGAGAACGTTAGCGTGACTAAAAATACACGCACGCTCATGAGAACGTTAGCGTGACTAAAAATACACGCACGCTCATGAGAACGTTAGCGTGACTAAAAATACACGCACGCTCATGAGAACGTTAGCGTGACTAAAAATACACGCAGACACGTAGAGACGTGTGCGTGACTAAAAATACATGCAGACACGTACAGACGTGTGCGTGACTGAAAATCCACGCAGACACGTAGAGGCGTGTGCGTGACTAAAAATACACGCAGACACGTACAGACGTGTGCGTGACTGAAAATCCACGCAGACACGTAGAGACGTGTGCGTGACTAGCCTTCGTCCCGAGCCAGAAAATAAAGTTCCCAGCCAGAAGACACGCTAAGTTGGGGGATCAAAATCCATGAACAGCCAAAAATGTAACAACTTAGATCTAGAGAAAACCAGCCACAAAATCAAAAATGCCAAGCACTAAACTCTCTCAGAATTATAAGAAGAAGCCAAATGAACCATAAAACATGGTTCTCAAGTAGAAGCAAGTTTGCACTTGCCTCCTGCTGCTGCTGCTGGTAGGTGGAGAAGTTATGAAAGGAAGAAGAAGAAGTAATGGTGGAGAAGAAGTAAATGAGGAGAGAGAATGGAGGGGGTGGCTTTAAATATGGAAGGGTGGTAGGTGGGAGACTAATGGGCCGGGTTTAAGGGGAGTCACCCAAGGCCAAACCCGAAAGCAACACAAGGAGGTAAAAAGCAGAAAATAAAATGCAGGAAATTAATTAACATGAAAATTAAAGAGCAGATAATAAAATTACAAAAAATAAAGTGCAGAAAATAAAATACAGGTAATTAATTAACATGAAGTTATAGGAATTTAAATACAGGATAATACATGATAAATATTAAATAAATACATTCAAGCAATATACGTATTAAAATACGCATTCTGGGAACGGGGAGTGACATCTCTACCCACCTTAAAAAAATTTCGTCATCGGAATTTCAAATTCAAGCAAGATAGAGCATCGGGGCTAAACCAATCTACGTACAAGCAATTCAGTCAAGCAATCTTTTTACAATGTCCATAGCAAGTAATATATATGTAAATTCATCAATCTACGATATCAAGCAATTCTATCCATAAGGTGATAAGCATGAAGAATCAGGACAATCAAGGTATACAGAAAAAGATATACCTTGTGAGTCAAATAAGTGTAGATACCGTGATCGGATATCATCCTCACGTTCCCACGTTGACTCTCCCAAGGAGTGATGACCCCAAGCAACACGGATAAGACTAATTGTTCGGTTCTTGAGTATCTTCTCTTTTCGGTCCAAAATGGACACAGGTTGTTCCTCGTAAGACAGGTTGGTACCAACAACCAGCTCAGAGTGATCGAGGACATGGCTTGGGTCCAATACATACCTACGTAATTGAGATACATGAAACACGTCATGCACCTCTCGTAACGAAGGTGGAAGGGATAAACGATAAGCAACATCGCCTATCCGATCAAGGATAACAAATGGGCCTACGTACCGCGGACTCAATTTCTCGTGAACGCCAAATCTAATGACCCCACGAGTAGGTGAGATCCGCAAGAATACATGGTCCCCAACAGAGAACTCTAACGGTCTATGATGCTGGTCCGCCCAATGACGATGCCGATCCAGCGTAACTCGAAGTCGCTCTCTAATTCCCTTAATCACTTCAACCGTCTGAACAATCATTTCTGGGCCTAACATCTTCCTCTCTCCGATATCATCCCATGCAAGCGGTGACCTGCACTTTTTACCATATAGTGCTTCAAATGGCGCCATCTGGATACTGGCTTGATAACTATTGTTGTACGAGAACTCGACCAAGTACAGGTGGCTTTCCCAAGACCCTCCAAAATCTAGAGTGCAAGCTTGCAACATATCTTCTAAAGTCTGAATCGTTCTTTCTGATTGCCCATCCGTCTGCGAATGGTAGGCCGTGCTAAATCTTAACTTGGTACCCATACTATGATGTAAGCTCTTCCAGAAATGTGATGTAAAGCGGGTATCTCGATCCGACACAATACTGACAGGGACTCCATGCTGCCTGACTATCTGTTGCATATATAACTCCGCCAACTTTTCTGTAGATTGCCCTACTCTGAAAGGAAGAAAGTGTGCTACCTTTGTAAGTCGGTCCACTATCACCCAAATAGCATCTTTACCACTTGGTGATCTCGGTAAACCGGTCACAAAGTCTATTGTAATATGCTCCCATTTCCATTCCGGGATAGGAAGCGGTTGCAATAACCCAGCTGGCCTCTGCTGTTCTGCCTTCACTTGCTGACATACTAAGCAATGGGAAACAAACCTAGCTATCTCCCTCTTCATCCCGTTTTACCAGAAATGCTGCTTGATATCTTGGTACATCTTGGTCCCTCCAGGATGAATAGAATACTGAGAACTGTGAGCTTCTGCCATAACCTCCTGTCTGATATCTCCACTAGGCACACATAGACGCGATCCAAACCTAAGTGTACCATCTTCATGAATTCTCATCTCCTTCCTGAGTCCTGACTCATATTCTGCCCTAAGCTTCTGAATCCTTGGGTCCTGTGCCTGAGCTGCCTTGATCCTGCCTACCAAGTCGGATTGAACTTGCAGACTTGATAGAACTTCTACATCACTAGGAAGTATAACTTCGATATCCATCTCCTGAAGGTCTTCTAAGATGTGCCTCTGTGTTGTTAACATAAATACGCCACCTCTTCTGCTGAGAGCGTCTGCTACTACATTCGCCTTGCCTGGATGATACTGAAGCTCCACGTCATAATCCTTGATCAACTCCAACCATCTTCTCTGCCTCATGTTTAGTTCCTTCTGAGTAAAGATGTACTTCAGACTTTTGTGGTCTGTGTACATATCCACTCGATTACCATATAAATAATGCCTCCATAGCTTCAAAGCAAATACTACTGTCGCTAATTCCAAATCATGAGTTGGGTAATTCTTCTCGTGGTCCCGAAGCTGCCTAGATGCATACGCTATCACCTTCCCATGTTGCATAAGGACACATCCAAGTCCTTTACCTGACGTATCACAATATACTGTAAAACCTCCGGGTCCAACTGGCAATGTAAGAATAGGTGCTGATATCAACTTCTGCTTCAAAGTCTCAAATGATGCCTGACATTCTGCCGACCAAACGAATGGTACATCCTTCCGGGTCAAGCGGGTCATGGGTGCTGAAAGTCTTGCAAAGTCTGACACAAACCTTCTATAATATCCTGCCAATCCCAAGAAACTTTGCACATCTGCTACGGTCTTGGGTACTGGCCAACTTTCTACTGCTTCTATCTTCCTGGGATCTACTGCTACTCCAGCTCCTGATATGATATGACCCAAAAATGAAATGTGATCCGACCAAAACTCACACTTACTGAGCTTGGCATACAGCTGGTTCTCTCTCAGAACCTGTAACACTTTTCTGAGGTGGTCTTCATGCTCCTCTTCACTAGCAGAGTATACGAGAATGTCGTCAAGAAACACAACGACAAACTGGTCTAAGTATGGCATAAAGATACGATTCATCAAATCCATGAATATTGCTAGAGCATTGGTCAAACCAAACGGCATTACTAAGAATTCATAATGCCCATACTTCGACCTAAATGCTGTCTTGGGAATGTCTTCCTTCCGAACCCTCACCTGATGGTACCCTGAACGAAGATCTATCTTGGAGAAAACTCTAGCTTTGCTCAACTGATCAAATAAGTCGTCGATCCTGGATAATGGGTACTTGTTCTTTACTGTTGCCGCGTTAAGCTTCCTGTAGTCAATGCACAATCTGGATGACCCATCCTTCTTTCCCACAAGTACCACTAGTACGGCCCATGGTGACACGCTAGCTTGGATGAACTTCTTCTCCTTCAGTTCCTCTATGTGCTGATATACCTTGGCCTGCTCTGAATCTGCCATTCTGTAAACCCGATCTAATATCGGTTTAGTTCCTGGTGCCAATTCTATGTTGAACTCAATATCTCTAACTGGTGGTAAACCTGAAAGTTCTTCAGGAAATACGTCTAGAAATTCTTCAACTACCTTTAGAATCTGAACTTCTTCCATTGCCGCTATTACTCCCTGCTCTTGCTGAGTTGCCTCTGATCTGACTAAGGTGAATCTCTCCATGCCTGGAATATCAAAAGATACACTCTCTCTACCACAATCTATTGTCGCATGACTGTCTTTCAGCCAGTCCATGCCTAAGATAACGTCGAAATTTTTAACAGAAAATTCTATCAACCGGACAGGTAAGGAATGCCCGCAAACTACAACGCTACATGCTAAAATAACTCTACTAACTCCTACGAGCCCATTACCAGTGAGTATATTCAACCTCCCTGGCAATGCCTCGAACTCCATTCCTAGTCGTGTCGCAAATTGTGCAGAAATAAATGAATGGGATGCTCCCGAATCAAACAATGCTACTGCGGGATATGAGGTGACGAGAATGTTACCTGCCACAACATCTCCCGATGCCAATACCTCTTCCAAGGACAAAGTGAATGCTTGCCCTCGACCTCCTTGCTGATTTCCATGCTACGGACTAGCCTGATGCTGTTGCTGGCCCCTTCCTTGATGATGCTGGGGTGGTCTATGCTGGTGTTGCTGCATCGGCGGTCCCTGCTGCCGAAACATCTGAGCCTGCGGTACTAATGGACGCTGTGCCAACGGCCATACTGCCACTGCTGGTCCTCGATACTGGCCTGTCCCTGGTGCTGGCAGAGCAAGAAACTGTTGCCCTGGTCCTCCTGACCTCGAATTCATGGGACATGTGGTAACCCGATGATCTGGATTTCCACATATCAGACACAATCCATTCAATGTCCGACACACATCTCTAGTGTGCCCCATCTTTCCATAATAAGTGCAGCCCGTCGGGGGTTGCTGGTTCTTCCTCTGTTGCTGTTGCTGCTGCCTGGGTGGTGGTGCTGGTCCTCGTATCGCCACATCGTAGATACGAATGCCAGTGGATGGTGTTGTTGTTCGGGGCGCTGCTCTCCCTCCTCCTTCAATCTGACTGTGGGACCTCTTCTGACCCACAGTCCTTACTGCAAGCCTCTGAATAGTGATCTCATGCCTTCGAGTTGCCGTTAATATTTTGTCAAAAGTTTGGTAATTGTGCCCCTCTATCAATTGCAAGAGCTCAAGATGAAACCCTTGTTGAAACCTCATGGCCCTCTGGCGCTCTGTTGCTACTATCTCTGGGGCGAATCTACTCAATCTGCAGAACTCCGCTGCATAAGCATCTACAGTCTTGTCGGCCTGCCTGAGGTTGATAAACTTCTGTTGTAGCTCAAACTGCGCCACAACTCTATAGTACTTGGTCTTGAATCTTGCTGTGAAATCGTCCCAAGCCACAGGACGCCTGATGCCCACTTCCTCTGATTCCCACCAATCACGTGCGAGATCCTGAAGTAATAACTTCACTAGATCCACACGTTCTACTGCCGGTACCTTAGCTGCTGTCAGAATAGCCTCCATATCCTTAAGCCATGCATCTGCTGAGATGGCATCCTCCGTGCCCTCGAAACGGCGGGGGTTGTACTTGCAAAACCTGGCTAATGCTCCTGAATCTGGCCTTGCCCCTCTTTCCAATGCTGTCTGCAATCCTTGGTTGAGTAGCACATTCTGCTCTTGTAGCTGAGTGTGCATGCGCTGCTGGACCAACATCTGATATTGCTGAGTAGCCATCATTCCTCTCACGATCTCTAGAAGGGCTGGTGTGTCCACTTGGGTAGGTGGAACTGTTGGTGGTGGTGGAACATCCGGATACTGCGATCCAGCTGCTGCTTCCACTATCACTTCTTCTTGGGTAGCCTCCTGAGGTGAGACTGGCCCTTGTTGCTGACCAACAGGGTCAGGTTGTCCATGTTGCTCTTGTTGTTGCTGCCCAGCTCTGGTCGATGCGGACGAAGTGCCCCTAAGAAAAGGGACAAGAGAACAATCAAACAACCGGACATGAAGGATCAATGAAGTCAAAGGATACCGGAATGTCAAGCAAGGGTTGAGAATAACGAATCATGAGATCAAAGGGGAACACGTGTGATTGAGACATCCTATAAATTAAAACACCCCACAAGTCTGAAATCAGACCTGCATGGGCCACCACTAAAACCTTGTCACGCCCCAGAACCAGAATACTGGAGAGCGGGGGAATGACTCAGCCAGCTACGTATTACGGGTAGATGAATACCGTATAATACGATCAATGCTGTCTAACCAGACGAGGGGGTGCATACTACATGAAAGTCTTACTATGGTCACTTCATATCTATTGTCTCAATCATTCAAACCAGAAATAGAAAATAGAGAACATGTGAGAATAAGCAGTAAGGCATCCCAAACGCTTAGTCAAAATGTTCTTGAGATCTGGCTTTACAAAACATAGCCAGATAGTATAGCAAGGTATACACAATTGTTATCAGCTGCAGTCTGACTTAATTACAATTATGCAAAAGTAAGTACAAGACAATCCGACTAACATGTCGGTGCCAAACGGCTAAGTATAAAGTAAGTAACAAAACGAGTGGTGAAGTAAGGAACCCACTCGAGTCCTCCTGCGATCATCCCACTAGTGTTGACCATCTTGGAGGTAGAAGTAAGCTGGATCCTCGGGGACCGGCTCTAAATCTGGCCATACAAAACCAGAGAGGTTAGACCTCTAATAGCAAGTACCGCAAGGAAGCACGATATGAAGGATTAAACCAGTAAGTAAAAGAATATAATGATAATAGATCTCTGCTTTCCACTAGGATTCACATCACATCATGACACTTCGAACCAACCTCCCAACCAAACAAGGACAGAAGTTGGCCCGTCATGTCCTGACATTCTGATCATCCCAGTTAGGTAACAGAGTAGTATAGTACACAAACAAATCATCTTGAACGGCCAATCAACTCCTACGGCTTGCTATTGTGAGTCCCAAGTTATCCTGGAATTATGCAATTAGGGATTCCTCAGTTCTTACTATGTGCGAGTAAGGCTAGTCTATCCAGTTAACCATGTGCGCCATGCATGAATTAGACGAGTCCTAGCAGGACGCCCGTTAATATACAATATACAATAATAATAAAAGCAGATACTGCTCCCTGCCCGTATGGCAGGTTTACAGTATCTGTGGGGACCAGCCGGCCCGTCGGGTACTACTCGTCCCAAGGGGGCTGCCATGTAAGAACTTGGGAATCTATTCTCTCCATGCCATCATTATTTTATTTAACTTAATAGTCTCTACGTTAAGAGAAATCCCATGCCGTGGATCATGGTCATTCAAATGAGTACTTTTGTACGGGGTACGATATGCGCAACTCTACAACGATACCCGTGCGGCTATGTTGTAGGTCTTACATAGCGTGATGTAACAATCAAATCTAACCACGGAGTAATCATGCCTTGACTATAAAGTACATATGCTGGTTTTTGTAAGAAAATAAATAACTAAATAAATAAATAATTTTAAGCCTGCATGTGCCTGTATGCCAATATTCGGGATTGGCTAATCGAGTACAATAGTTCATTACATGAACGTGTCTCATTCATTCAATTCAATAAGACGACTAGCCAGTCTCTTAGTTCCAACTAGGAACGCATGATCAATTATTAGTCAATGTCACAATCATTATCGATGGTGGCAAGGCATGAAAATCAATTAGTATTACATGGAGTCGAGCCTATAACTCCTCAGAGTTAAGTTCTAGTCATACTGGGTATCCATGGATCAATCAATACATATGACACATTCCACATAACAATCTGTATTAACAATATTAACATATCATGATTTATCAAGTTCATGCAAAAGGCGTAAGGATATAATAGAAGAATTATCATGCCATCCTTAAATGAATAAGTTATAGAACAAATAAAAACACCCAGGTTAGAAAGTCACGCCAACAAGTCTATACTAAGGCCAAAAGTCACGCCAAGTCTAGTAGGAGTGAGCGTGTAACAGCGTGAGCGTGAAAAAGTAATTCACGCTGGCATGCACAGTGTGAGCGTGAAGGAAAATTCACGCAGACTCAAGTGAACATGAAAAGGTGACAAGAAATCCACGCACGTAAGGATGTGCGTGACTAAAAATCCACGCACGCTCATGGATGTGTGTGTGACTGAAAATACACGCACTCATGGATGTGTGCGTGACTAAAAATACACGCAAGCTCAAGTGAGAACGTCAGCGTGACTAAAATACACGCACGCTCATGAGAACGTTAGCGTGACTAAAAATATACGCACGCTCATGAGAATGTTAGCGTGACTAAAAATACACGCACGCTCATGAGAACGTTAGCGTGACTAAAAATACACGCAGACACGTACAGACGTGTGCGTGACTGAAAATCTACGCAGACACGTAGAGACGTGTGTGTGACTAAAAATACATGCAGACACGTACAGACGTGTGCGTGACTGAAAATCCACGCAGACACGTAGAGGCGTGTGCGTGACTAAAAATACACGCAGACACGTACAGACGTGTGCGTGACTGAAAATCCACGCAGACACGTAGAGACGTGTGCATGACTGGCCTTCGTCCCGAGCCAGAAAATAAAGTTCCCAGCCAGAAGACACGCTAAGTTGGGGGATCAAAACCCATGAACAACCGAAAATGTAACAACTTAGATCTAGAGAAAACCAGCCACAGAAATCAAAAATGCCAAGCACTAAACTCTCTCAGAATTATAAGAAGAAGCCAAATGAACCATAAAACATGGTTCTTAAGTAGAAACAAGTTTGCACTTGCCTCCTGCTGCTGCTGCTAGTAGGTGGAGAAGTTATGAAAGGAAGAAGAAGAAGTAATGGTGGAGAAGAAGTAAATGAGGAGAGAGAATGGAGGGGGTGGCTTTAAATATGGAAGGGTGGTAGGTGGGAGACTAATGGGCCGGGTTTAAGGGGAGTCACCCAAGGCCAAACCCGAAAGCAACACAAGGAGGTAAAAAGCAGAAAATAAAATACAGGAAATTAATTAACATGAAAATTAAAGAGCAGATAATAAAATTACAGAAAATAAAGTGCAAAAAATAAAATGCAGGTAATTAATTAACATGAAGTTATAGGAATTTAAATACAGGATAATACATGATAAATATTAAATAAATACATTCAAGCAATATACGTATTAAAATACGCATTCTGGGAACGGGGAGTGACAGACTCACTTATGGCTGGGTCTCCCTTGGCAAGGCTAATACACTAGTCAAGGCACGCCGCTGCACTACCCGGGCCATGATTCCTAGTCGTCTGGTACTCTAATTCCTAACCATGACTAAAATCACCTACCGTTAATAATTAACTAAATAAACATTCATAAAATCTAAAAATCACCATTTAAATCAAATAAATAAAAAAAATATTTCGACAAAATCCGGGAAGGGGAGCTACAACAATGCTCAAAATCACAATATTTACTAACAAAATAAACTCTTTATTTGCTCATTCACAAAACTAAATCGATTTACAAAATTCAAAGATTATATTTGATTACAAAGTACAATGTCTCACAACTTATAGAAAATACAACTAAATGAATACTCAACTATCTAACTAGTCTCTAGGTTTTGGCCTTCAAATACAGTCGTATCTCCCCCAAGGATCCCACGCATAGGGTAGCAAGCGACTATCTGGAAAAATATAGTTTACAGTCAGGAAGGGAACGAGTACAATTCATACATGCAGTTCCAAATATATGATAATGACTATAAAAATAGTAGATAGAGAATGACATATATGATGAAATAAGCAAACTGTAAAATATGACCTGGAAGATAAAGCAAAAAAGTTGACATGAACTATAAAAAGAAGTAAAGCATAAAAATAAGAAAACTTAACCATCTACGTGATTTGAAATACACCTTTCAATATGTGATCGGCTGGAACACTACATCGTACGGTCTACATAGGATTTGCATCCTCACTGTCTACGGGTCTGATCACATATCTACTTAGTACTTTTCCGTTCGACTACTACACATGGATTAACTATCCACAATAATCACAAAATACGGTAAATAAACACAATAGAGTATGGTATCATGACAAAATTCATATGCCACTAATCCGTGTAACTAACGTGTCGAGAATCAAATATATATCACTAATCATGCAATTATAGTAATTAACAATACTGGAAACAATGTCATAACCTCAATTAATAATACATTAAATTATTATTTTATTTAAATTATTGTATCTCGTAATATAGTATCTGGTATCAAACATCTCCGTATTTGCATGATTTGATTTGTTTTATATATATTCTAGGTAGCCACCATCAACTATATATATTAATTGTTTTATTAAACAAAAAAATAATTGCAAATATAACCTTGAGAAATTTTGTAATTATATAATTTTTCATGACACATAACCCTCCAAGTGTCTCCATGCATGTAGAGATAGGGGTATATGGGTAATTTTATACTCTAAGACATAATTATTATGTCTCAAAAAATAAAAACAAAAAAACAAAAACAAAAATTTTATAGAGAAAGGGAGAGAGAGGGCTGGCACTCTCCTTCTTCTCGTCCTCTCTCTCTCTCTCTCTCTCTCTCTCGGTTCCCTCTCTCTCTCTCTCTTTCGGCACTCTCCTCCTCTCCATCTCTCTCACTCTCCTCATCTCTCATTCTCTCCATCTCTCTCCCTCTCAAACCTATCTCCATAGCAGCTCGGACCCGGACCCGTGCCCGTGCGCGCCCGCTGCCCCGACCACACCTGCTGACCGACCTGCCCCTTCACCGCCGGTCGGCCTCCCCTCCTGGCCGTCGGTCACCTCCACCACCATCATCATCTTCCTCTCCATCTCCATCATCAAAACCTAAACCTAACCCCCTTTTCCTAAAAAAAAAGGAAGAAGATGAAGAAGAATAAGAAAAAGAAGAAAAAGAAAAAGAGCAAGTCCCAAGTCCTAGTTTCCAAATCTCTAATTTTCCTAGGCAAGCCCTCCTCCATTTATTTTTAATTTGATTTAATTTTGTTTATTTGTCCTACTTTATTTAGGTTCATTTCCTTTATAAAGTATGAAATCCAGGATAAATTATAGGTATTTCATAAATTTGGGACACGGACAGGCGTATTGGAAGCAATACGGACACACGGGCACAATTTACTAGGAATTATAGCATGAACTCGCGAACCGAATACGATTCGGACACATTGACATAGTTAATATGGAATTATGGACCGGGCACGCATATTGGTGGTATTTTGGATATACCAACACGATGTTAGGACACGATACGGACATTCGACACATGAGGACGTCGATACAATATCATAGTTGAATAATGATATGGATTATATCCTAATTTTTAGGAATACAAATGATACAAGTTGCGTCCAAACGGGATCGAAAGCGTATTGATATTAAATTATGTAGGATTTGACTTGTGAAACCATATTGTATATACTCTATAATCAAGCTAACCGGATTCAGGAATTGAACACCTAAAGGTACTTTTTTTTGTGATATATATCTACCGTTGTCCATAAATGAATTAGAATTTAAAATTATTGCCAATATCCCAAATATAAGCCTCTAGGTAAGAATTATGCATTATGGATACTTAAGTATGTTTGGATCGGAAATTCGAAAGAGGTTATAGGCCATATCAGACTTCCAAGTATATAAATCTGTTTAGGCTTTCAATCCTTTTAGAAATAAACAACTTTAGAACGGTTTATGCTAATTTTAGTATATAGCTACACTAGAAATATTGGTTGTAGCAATTTGGGTTAAGTAAACTTAAGTGCTTCAATATGTATATGATCATTCTAGTATTTCAAGTATTATTCGTACAAATTTGTATTCTTAGAAAATTTTAACCCAATTTAGTGAAAGTTCGGCACACTCCTGGTAGTTTGATTCCATAGTCAATGTCTAAGTTATGTAACTCTACTCTTCAATAACTTAGCACTAGTACTCTAGGTTTCCAAAGGTGTTCGGACAACCAAAATCCAATTATGTTATTCCTCTAACAATTATCATAGAGATCGAACTCAATTTATATTTAAGGGAATTTCATTCTAAATTATAGGATGATCAATACCTTATGAATGGGTTACTTGACTAAATTTATGTTTGAAATATCTATGCACATATTCAGTTGTTTGTGTTAGTTCTTGATTGTTCATTTAGTTATAAACTATGGCACTCTTATCATTCTTATTTAGTTGGATTTTGCAGTGAAAATTGTAAATTCACGGATGACTAGCGTTAAGTTAGATTTGTAGTGAATATTGCAAATCATGGATTGTTTGTAATAAGATAAATTATCCAAAGTAAGAAGCTAAATTTTTTTCTTCTATAAGTTGATATTATATATATACTCAACTGCGTGTATGTTCCGGTGTTGAGGGTTGCTCCACCGAAGGGGTCGG